>KK119723.1:0-25482 GCA_000611955.2 Stegodyphus mimosarum | reverse complement strand
ATATATATATAAAGAGAAAGAGTTAAAAATATAATGCCTTATATAATTTACCACTCTTGGTTGTTATTTAATTCTATATATTTTATCTACATTACATATGAGTGTGTGTGTGTGTGTGTGTAATATGTAGGAAACAGAGGATGACGACAGGCAACTTGTTTCTAGCTTCATTTTCATTTCATGATTAAGTAAAAAATGCCTTTTTCAAAGGTTTCTTTTTTCCGGATAAGGCCATATCATACATTCAAAACATTTCGGAAGAATACAACTCTTCAGAACAGTTTTTACAGTTTTGTCACACGATATGAAACAGCCAATCACAGCGGATCGTTTTGGGATTACCATGTAAAAGGGAAACTATAGTCCTCCATGATAAATAATGGTTCGTGATGAGAAATTCGATGCTGAAAGCTGATTGGTTGTTGAAAATGAACAGCTTAAAATTTTGGGAAAAGGAAGCGGAAAAATCGTGCGTCTTTCTTTCAATGGTAAAGCAGATACAAAAATTTTTTGAAACAGTTTTTCGTTTGAAATAAATGGATGCGTGATACCAGCCTTACTAACCGTATATAACTCCAACAGTCAGCACGTTGAGACTGAGTAAGATAATTAGGTCACAGTTGGCATTCCACCCTACGGTTATTACTTTTGATTGCCAGAAAAAGTTAGATGTTTGTTATTTTATTGTTTATTTTAGTATTTTTCTCTTCTTCTACTTGTTTATCTGTTTTCGGAAATTTTGTTTCATTTTCATTAAGTTGTTTACCTCTGTTTTTCTTGCTTAACTCTTTGTGCATAGATCTTATTATTATATCACAGTTTACCTTTTTCACATCAGATAGTAAATGGAAATAAATCTATTCCGTCTAAATAAAAGGATATCATCGAAAGCCTCGTATAAGAACATAATTTAGCCATGCAATTCTGAAAAATTTTTATTTTAAAATCCTTTTTTTAATGTCTTCCTTGCGCTGTCATAACATGTTTTACTTTCTATACTACGTTCTTTTAAATTATTACTTATTTTAATTTCCTTTCCACCTGCGAATATTTTAGTGTTTCAAGCCTATGTTTACGTATTCATTCAAACTGGATTCACTTTACACTTGAAAAAGGGGAGGGAACTATTTGGGTCCAAACTGGAGTAATAATGTCATCTTGAGAGCAATAGCAACAGCTTCTACATCATAAATTGCTTCAGAAGAAATCCCGCCCCCCTTACCAAATGGCGGACTCTAGCTGTTTATAGGCATTAGTTACTAGTAAGGTCGAAAGCGGTGGTCTCTTTACCGTTGCTATGAAGAGAAGGACGAATTACATCTATGGCTTCTCCCAGATTTGAACCCGGTCTCTTTGGTACAGCAGTAAGAGTCACTAACCACTTTCCCGCTTGGGCGGCTGGAGAGAAAAAGGATTTCATGTCCATGATACGTAATTATAATTTCGGAAGGATTTTGCGTAACCGGAAAAGCAGTTTTCGCCCACGAGCCAAGAAGAATAATAATTTATGTCAAACTTCTTTTATCAGACCTATTCATATCCATTATTGTCTGTCTCCTGTAACGACAACATGTTGGTTTCAGCCATCAGTTTTTCAGTAATGCTTGTGAATATGGGAAATGAAGACTCCAGTGCTGGCTTCGATTCAGGGGCCGAGTTGTCTACTAAGAAGAGGAAGGAAACGGGGAAAACCCACGATGTTTGATTGATGATAGTGAAAAACAATGAATTCTCAAAGACTTTAATGAACCTAAGAATTACACACATACTTAATACAAAAGATCGTTATCTACCCGATCTTAATAACACTTTTGCCTATGATGCGCCGACGTTCTCGTTTGGGAAATAAAGGATCTTCATACAATGCATCTTACGTTTGACGATTACATTGTTTTAAAGACGGGCAGTGTAATGACGTGAAAGTCTGTACAACGCCTTTCCTTCATTCCACGGCCTTATAAAAAATCGGACTAAAAATAAGAGAAACTTTGGCCATCCACGAAAAAGCACCCCTGAGGAAAACATGCAATTCTTCAGGAAATTATTTCTATTTTTTTAAATGGGCGGGAGCTTTATTTAATAGCCATTAGCCTTGCGCCACTACAAGGACCTGAGGTGGTGGCCATTTCATAATGGAAGCACCTAATAGGTGGCCACCATTGCCTCCTATGAAGGGACGGACAGTTACAACCATGCTTTCTCCGGGATTCGAAGCTGGCTCACCGATTTGGTAGTCAGGATCACTAACCACTATACCGGCTATTACTTCCTTTGAGGGAAGAAAGTCTTATTTTTGCTTAAAAAAAGTAAAAAAGTATACTTGCCAGACGAGCTAAACATCAGAAAATTACCCTACATGTACAGAAAGGGCAATGTGAACAATCTAGCGTCGTATGATAAATTCAGAGACGTTTTTAATTCTTAGCTCAACATTGAATTCGGTTACCCCAAAAAAAGGACACCTGTAGTCTTTGTATTACGTTAAAACAAGGGATTGATATGCCTGCCGAAAAACTGGGAAAACTTGCTGAAGAACAAGGCAAACTGATTCAAGGCTCGAAAAATAAAATACGGGAGAAAGTACTTCATTTGAGGAAAAGTCAATGACAGCGAAGAAGATTCGTGTTCCTAAGATTAACAGATGAAGCTGGGGAAAAAGTATTTTAGTCACCTAAAAAAATGAAAAATTCGTTTGTTTGTTATTTTTTTGTGTGTGTATATATATATATATATATAATAGCAACAAGAATAAAAGCGAAGAACGGTCGGATGTTAATTGGAAGTAAAATGTTAAAACGGGATGAGGAAATTTCCTCTAAAAGACAGTTATAAAAATGGGTGAACTACAGCAATAAACAAAAATACAAATTAAAGCTATTAACCATCCTTTGCTTAATGTTTCAAACAGAACTTTTCAAGGGGTTAGTATTTGAAATATTAAACCCGGACGATTAATCATGCTCGAACACACGTTTCGTTCTTTCCGACATTATGCTACTCAAGAGGCTGTTAATTAATTGTTTGCGAGTGCTAAATCCCATTTCTAATAGTTCTAAAATGCGAAAAAACTACTCCCACGTGTTGTTTGTCACTGTTAATTACTAGACAAAAAAGAAAAGTTAATTTAAAATCAAACTAAATTGAACAGCAAAAATACAGAAACATAAAATACAGAAAGAAAACTCTAGAAGAAATGTACATAAATACATTCGAAAATATATTCTTTGATAATTATGAAAAGGTTCGAACGAGGCCTGAATACAACACTAACAAAGAACTGAGCTCAAGAATGTTTGCTAAAATTTTAACTTCTGGAAAACTAACTATATTTTAAAAAGGAAACTCGTTATAATTTTTGTATCGGGGAAAAACTTAAAAGCTATCAGAGCGGTAGCTAGAAATATTAAAAATAAAATTAAATTAAAAAGAGTCAAATAAAACTTACATATGCCTTTTGTAGGCACAGGAAAAAAATGGCTAATATTACTTAAGCCAAAATGCAAGCAAGAGGGCCTTTTGGCCAAATTCTGTGGTTTGAGCGTGTATGGTAATTAATATGTATAATAATAATAAGAATGAAAGAGAGAATACGCCTATTATAATTCCTTTATTTCAAAGTAAAATTAAGAAAACTAGGAATTATAATTTGAAGTTTATATAAATTCCAATTTACAAAGTCGTAATTTTTAAGTAACATTTAAAAGCAATAGAAAAATTAAAATTAAAATTTTTTAAAAATTCTTTAAATTAAAAGTGTTTTAAAAAAATTTCAATTAAAAAATTTCTAGAATTTTTTTTAAGTAAATAAAATAGTAAAAAGAAAAGCGGCAGATGGAAAATTCCTCAACAGAAGCTAATAGTAGTGGATATGCATAAAACTGAGTTGTAAAAATTGTAATAATAATTATAGCTATATAAAGAAAATTACCTAAAAATGAACAATTGAAAAGATAACGAAACAATATATAAATGTACATCTGTTTATAATACAAATTCCTTTAAATAAAAAGTTTATTATGAATTTTTGTATGATTTTATTACAATATTTTTTTCATCATTAAAGTTACACAAACTAAAAACTGATTTTTCTCAAATCTCCTGTCAATGGATATTAAGTGGTTCCCCCAACCCAGTTATCAATTAATAGCACCTTAGCATTACACGTTTATCGCAGTGGCTTTCAAAGAGCGACATTTTTTTGTATAGACGTATGTATATGTAGTGCTTACATTCGTTATAGTATGCGACTGGTGGTGAGTGGAAGAATTAAAGTATCGTTACAATGGAGATGAATGAAATATTACATATTTACATAGTTTAAGAGAAGATTATATACTTATGCCTTTAAAAGCGAACTTTAAAAAACCACGTTTTTATACTGTGATCCACAAACTACCTAAGTACCTAAAATGCATACAAATATAAATACGTAAGAGCTTATCTGAGCGTTAACCATCGATGCGATACAAAATTTACTGCTTCTTTTAGCCTTTATTTCCCTAGGTTTAAACTCTTAGGATGAATAATTTAAACGTGCAGAAGAAGATGTCTTTTTAGGCTCGTGGACTTTATACAGAAATGATTTGAAACTTGAATAATCGCAATTTTGTTGCCAGATACGTTATCTCTGATCGCGTTACTGACATGCGGTTTTAAATAACATTCACGTTATATCCGAGAAATCAGTATATTAAGCGCCGTTATAATTACGAAGTACTTTATCTGTGCCTCTTTAACTACCGATTAGTCGACGACAAACTCAGCAATGTACCTAAAGCTCTCGTCTTTCTATCTTTCTTAAATATGAAGGGAAAAAAGAGCCTTGAAATTTTAAGTAACTGCAGATCCCCGATTGTGGGATTATGTTTTTTGCTGTTGTTATCTTTTTTAGGAGATTTTATATTTATTAAATTTAATGAAAAAATTTGAAAAAAATTACTCGCCGTAAAAGTGCTTTGAAAAGGATAACTCAAGTAATCCGAAAAGCGTAAATTTTTATTTATATTTTCCGATTTATGAAGCATTATTTATTGTACAAATGTATTGAGGGTTAATAGGATGTTAATTATCACAAAAGAATTCGGAATAAAATAGTTCGGCCTTATGCACATTAAATAAATAGTAGCTTATAACAATTTAAATATTTCCAGCCCACCTTTTTATTTAAAATTTCAAGATTAAAAAGCTTACATCCTGCATATTCATAAACGAGTCTTTTGCTAAACACGTTGAGACGCATATAAATTTCAACAACGGCTCTAAAAGCTTACCGATGATGTGTTTAATTATGGATTTAATGGCATCTTCCTTGGAAGTAATCTCCGTTTCTTGAATATCAAAACAGTTGCAGTTTTACATATGTATATATCTGTGTAATAAAAGCAAATTTCAGAGACGTAGGAACACTGAGACGTAGAAACGTAGCAATATTGTTAGGCGTAATTCATACTGAAAGAATAAACTTGGTAACCGAGTAAGATTTAATTCCATATTTATTTCCAATTGATATTTGTGGCTACAATTCACTTGGCACTCTTAATCGTGCCTGTTTCCAGAACATTTAAATTTTTGATACTGTTGCGATAGGAAGCGAGCACAGCTAAATTACTTCCAAGCGGCTAAGTGAGAGAAACTAAAGTGCGTAGTTATCCGCTATGGCAGGCTGTTAAGAGAAAGGTTTTGGTTTAGAATCTCGAAGTTTAGGTTCCCAATTACTACGTCATCAGCGTTACGCGAGCTTCATTGCATTGATTAATCTACAAATGACTCAGTCCGGAAATGTTATTATTATTTTTAAAATGAAGACAGAGTTAAAGGGAGTTATTAACTTATTATTTGAAAGATAGATATTTTATATTTTACATGTATATATATATTTATAAGAATTGTGATTTATCCACACAAGTAAATATTACAAGCTTGGCATAATGGACTGCATTTTGGAATTAACTTCAATAATTCCAATCATTCTTCATATGCGTCTATCAAAAGCCATAGTTCTGTGAGCTGTTTTAGCCATAACTATGAGGTCATGTATCTAAACAGCAACGAATCTGATGCTGATTTAAAAGCTGTTTATCTAAAAATTTCTTAGAATACGTTATATGCAATTCAGGTGCTATTTTTTTCAGGTTTAGAATACATGATCATAAACAAGTCCTGCTGTACACTGTAAGCTGTTTCCTGGATCCGTAAGCCAAATGTTCTTGTAGGTAACTGAAAATTCGGAAAAAATTTAATATTAATTTTTAAAACATCGTTAGAACGTAGGTGCTGGATTTTGTAGATACTAAGTATCTAACTGAATTCTACACCACGTGATTTTTTCACCTTGCTCAGAAAGAAGTCTGCTAATTGCTGACTAATAATAGTATCCTGCTTGTTCGATATTTAAATAGAATACTAAAGGATCCCTATATTAAGACATATTTCTACTATTTTACGGGGGTTCACTAGCGTCTCTACGGTAAAAATCTCTGAACGCTAGTAATTCTGTCCAGGGTTCAATTCCGAGCGAACGGTTTGGCTGCATGGGCGTTTTCGCGATTTTTCCCGTGTGTTACGTGTATACGAGTTAGTTTCCCTTAAGTTCTCCACGAAAGCATTGCATTCTTTCCCTCAGGCAAATAACCTTCGTATGCCTTTCCGTAATCAAATAAACCAAGCCGCTATTTAAAGTCTGCTTCCAGAACCTTATTTACTCGAAGATGCTTTGCAACTATTCAGCAGCGAGTGTTGGGTTATTCGATTTAGGCTATTTGGATTATGGCAAACCGCACGAGAGTTTCTGCCAAAGAGGAGGATTGACTTCGTAGAGGATTTTTGAAAGGAAACTGGTTTCCCATTATTACATGAGAGTAACATAAAAATTCCAATGCAGCCAGCCCATTCGCCGGGACTGAATCAGCGTCAAACTACTAGCGCTCAGCAATCGCATCGGTTGGCCGGTTGTAGGCCAGTATTGTCAGATGGACTGCACTTTCTTCCATGCTAAATGTTGAAAGCCAAATATTTTGTTTTAAATTATCCAGAGACAAGTAGGAGTACCTGCCATTAAACTTAAGCTATAAAATGATGAAGCATTGTAAAGGGAAAAGGAAGAGGAGCCACAAAGATATGAAATGAAAGACGTAGTTCTGATAACAATGAAATTTTGCCGATTATAAGTTTCAACCAGTTTGTCGAAGGAATCGTAAACACGCAGTTAGTGACCAAAAAAATAAAAAAAGATAGTTTCGATCTAATACGCTCTGAGATACGCATAAAATGTCAAATTTGGAAAATTTTTAAAAATATAGCTAAGCTGAGAAATCTGTTAGATAACCCAACAGAATATTCTTATTAATATAGAATGTATATTTCCGTTTTTGCTTTGCTTCTTTAAACATACGTTTCATGAATCTATTTTCTTTCAATAGTAATAATAACAATAATAATAAATTTGTAAAAGATTGATTGAAGATTGAACCCTATACCTTTTATCTAAAACGTTAGCCCATACTCCACAATTTCTCAGTGAATTTCAAATAAACTGAACTCGCATTGTTGCTTAGAAATTTTACTCTTAATTTTCATTCTTGCTTTAGAGATATATGCGAGATACGCTTTCACAGATGTACTCTTAGACTAAAAAAAAAAAATAAAAAAAGACGCACCAAGAAGGAGTTATCCGAAGGGACGAAAATCGGTAGAAGTGATGTACATGTACAGAAAAACAAATGATTACAGTTTGAGAAAAATTGGATGATTTATTGAAGTGACAGAGCTTCACAAAGTGAAAGAAAAACAGTAACGTGTTTGTCCACCTCTGGCCCTTATGCAAGCAGTTATTCGGCTTGGCATCGATTGATAGAGGTTGCGGATGTCCTCCTGAGGGATATCGGGCCAAATTCTGTCCAACTGGCACGTCAGATCGTCAACATCCCGAGCTGGTTGGAGGGCCCTGCCCATAATGCTCCAAACGTGCTCAATAGGGAAGAGATCCGGCCACCTTGCTGGCCAGGGTAATGTTCGGCAAGCAGTAGAAACATGTGCAGTGTGGAGGCGGGCATTATCTTGCTGAAATGTAAGGCCAGAGTGGCGTGACATGAAGGGCAACACAACGGGCCTTAGAACTTCGTCGATGTACCGCTGTGGTGTGAGATTGCGACGGATGACAACCAAAGGGGTCCTACTATGAAATGAAATGGCACTCCAGACCATCATTTCTGGTTGTCGGCCTGTCTGCCGAAAGACAGTCAGGTTGGTATCACACCACTGTTCGGGGCGTCTCCAGACTCGCCTTCGCTGGTCATCGGGGCTCAGTTCAAAGCGGGACTCATCACTGAAGACTATTCTACTCCAATCAGTGACATCCCAGTGCGAATGAGCCCGACACCACTGCAAACGGGCTTGACGTTGTACAGAGGTCAATGGTAGCCGGCGCAAGGGGCGCCGTGACCTCAGCCCCCTCAATGTGAGCGGCGTATGAATGGTCCTTGCGGTCACTGAAGCACTAGTTGCACGTGCAATCGATGATAAAGATGCATCTGGGCTGTGAGTGCCGCTCTGACGATTACTCGGTTTTCACGTTCTGTCGTTCCTCTAGGCCTACCGCTTCCTTCTTGAAGCATTATGCGGTCATGGTTCACCGATTCCTGCCAACATCGTCTAATAGTGGCATCGCTGCTGCTCAAATGTCGAGCTATTCGCCGATGAGATCAACCGGCTTCTTTGAGTCCAACTACACGACCTCTCTCAAATTCTGACATCTGCGCATATAGTTCGCGCACCTGTATGTGAGGCATAGTTACTGTCTAGCAGAGTACACGGAATGAAATTCGTGAAGAATTTATGACCTGGAATCGTAATTTCTCCTCCTAAATACCTGCCAGTTGCACAGATCAAATGCGCTGTAGCGACAACCGTTCATTCATTGGGAGCAAAAATGTAAAATTTTGCATTTTCCGTCGAACCCTGTATGCATTTTAATTTGTGTCCAATTTGCTTTATATCTCCTCGGTGCGTCGTGGGGCGTCTTTTTTTTAATCTAAGAGTGTATATTAGAAGTGCTGATACTAATTAACTCATGTGATATGTGTTAAATTAATTTATACTGTCATTAAGACAAATGAGCCACTTACCTGAGGTCAACAATTAGGATAGACACTAAATTAGCTAGGAATAGTTAGCAATTCATTTATAAAAGAAAATTACAGTTATTAACTTTCAAATGCAAAACGTAACAAGAAGCAATGTCTCAAAACATCGTATTTAAAATAACAATACCCCCTTAATTAACACTATTTTTTATTATTACGTGCTCCTCCATTTGGAACTACACGGAAAGGGAGTTCTCTATGAAGCACTTTTTATGATATATTTAATTACGGCAAAGCATTCCAGGGTCTATCTGCTCTCGAGTAAAGGGAGGGATGTTTTCGTGGAGGACTTTCTAAGGAAAACTGGCTCATATACACGTCACACATGGGGAATAGCACAAAAAGCCCATGCAGCCAGCCTGCTCGCCAGGATTCGCGCCCCGAAGCGACCTGCCAGTGTTCAGTGGCTTTTACTGCTCGACCAAAGTGGGTATTTAAAAATGATAAATATAAAAGTATTACTTTCTTCATGTTTCTTTCATACTTTGCATTACAGGGTTGTAAGTCTTGATTTCCATTAATCATTTTTCTTAGCCATCCTCTCAGTTTGCGATTTGCATAATATAATGTCAACATACAGCAGCAGCAAAAATACATAAATATGAATTAATGGATTTATTTTATCAGCTTAGCTTAATCAGGTTTGCTTTTTATAACATTAATTTGTTTTCAAATGTACTGTTGTTTCATTTTATTCGAGCACTAAAATTGATTGTTACAACTAACATAGAGAAGTTGTGCTTTTGAGCTTCATAGACTAAAATTACCTACGGAATACCATACTGCCGATTTCAATAATTCTTCCTCTTTTCTCTGAATTATAACTTCGCCATAACAGCTTGCCAGAACCCACTAACTGAACGATTGTTACATAAAATTTGTTTCAGTATGTTTAACACTCAAAATTCTATTGGAATAGCATCTGGAGTTTAAACAAGAATGTTTAAAAATAAAAATGTGTCCCACTATCAATATCTTTCTCGATTTTTCGTATCAAGTTTTGTTTATTCTATTTTTATATTATTTCTCCATTGAAACGAATGTATAATTTTTGCTCTATTGCACACATATTAGATTAAATTGTGCATTTAGTTTCATTTACGAATTCATTCCTGAAATAGCCGCAATTTCTGCCACGTGGATTAAGCGAAACAGTACCTTAGTTTCATTTTCTTTGGGAATGAAATGGAAATGGATTTCTCCTTTTCTGAGTTTTCTGTTATTTATAATAAATAAGATGATACGAATCTATAATGAATAAAATAAATGGACATATAATGAATGAATAATATAATTAATAAGATTATAGGCTATTTTATTGTTATAATAAAATGATAAAGTAAATGGTCTAGTTCCAAAGAAATAAAATATAAAATTTAGAATTTTGTTGTGGAAGAATTGTAACAAGTTATTCCAGCTAATTCTGAAATAACTGATATTAAAGTTTGTGAAAGCATATATATTTGCAAATGTTAGTAATTCCCTTAAAAGTATTTTGATACTGCTAATGATGGTAGTAAATAGATATTATTCTATTAAAGTAACTACGGCAAACTTCAACTAAAGTAACTAAACTTTTTATGACAATTTCCTCAAAATTGAAACTAAGATACAAAAGTTCTTAGGAAATAACTGTAATTCAATATTTATCTTCATGTCAGCGGTTGTATGGCTAAGTCCACTGAACACTGGTAATTCAGCAACGGCTGTAATCTAAACTAATGGACGGATTACAGGGGTTCTTTAGTATTTTTCCCCATGAGTAATGTAATTATGATCCAGCTTCTCTTAGAAAATCTTCCACTAAGGTTTTTCTTAAGGAGAATAGTCTTCGCCTTTTTTGCATTAATGAGTTAACCAAACTAAATCGAAAACTTATTTTAAATTATTTAATATTAAATGTGAGATGGAAAAATCATCATCACATGTTTAATATAATTTCCTGCTTATATTATTACTTAACATTTATATAAATGAATCAAATTTATACAAGGTATCAAAAATAAATCATTGTAATCGGCTGCAAATAATAACATTTTGAAGTAAATCAATTTTAGAATTTTTTGTTAATTATCTGCTTCGAAGTTAATATTGTAAGAAACAGGAGGGAAAAAAACCCCTGCAGTCTTAATGATAGAGTGATTAAACCTGTGTCTGAATCCTGGTGAACAGACCGGTTCTAAGGGTATTTTGATATTTTAAGCATGTGCAACACAAATACGAGGCAGTTTCCCTTAGAAAATCTTCCATTAAGGCATCCCTTTCTGTTTCTTAAACAGGCCTTTCTTTAAGCCTTCGTATACCTTGTTGTACTCAATTGAAAAGAAAAACAAAAAAACAGAAGGACTCTCCCTTCCTTTGCTATAGAGAAGAAATATTTCCAAAATACTTTTGAGAAATGTGGAGATTTAGATATAAATATGAATATATCAGTGTAGTTTGAATAGAAACGAAAAACAAAGTGTAATAAATCAGTTGATTAAAAAGTTTTGATGTCCCAAAAAATATTTTTTCACGGTACAAAGGGAAGAAGTATTAGATATTTTTTAATTTCAGAAATAAATGGAGATATGAAAAGTTAATCGAGATAGGTTTCGATTTCCATTTTATGACTGACAAAAAACTAATATAATTGAATTCTGGTAATTTAAATGAAGCAGCTTGGCACTTAAATATACAAATGATATTAAATACACTAAAAATTTTACCATTACACTACTTTGTTTCTGAACGCTGAAGTATTCACAAGTTTAAGTCTTTCAAAAATAATTCACGCATACGGTTTAACCCAATCGTACTGGAAATTAAAAGCAGCATTAAAAATATTTTAAAGGTTTAGCCAATGATAAGCGAAGTTGCAACAAACTAAAAACTATATAAAAGTTATGCAGATCCTTTACTTTGTCAAAAAAATTGTGAAACATGGTTATTCTATCTATATAATATGAATTAAGTAATCAAGTCGATTTCGAAACGATATTATCGATTTTGCTTTGTTAAAAGAAAAATTAAATTATAAAAATGTACTTGAACATTAGTTGAATACATTTTACGTTAATTACATTACTAATACTAATACTATTATTTCTATATTATGTGCTATTTATGAAAAAAGTGTTTTTTAACGTTCCTGGTTTATAAACTATAATCATTATTTGCATTATTTGTATCATTTTTTGAATATATATTATATATATAAAGCTGAGATTAAAAATAAACATCAAAGATTATTAATTACTATTTTTAAAAAATCGCACTTGTTGAACATAAGTGTATAGATATAGTTAAGGTGCATGTATTATAGAGAAACGCCTATTTATTTTTTTTGCCCCAGGTGAAAAAATACCCAGGCATATATAGCTCTGTTACCTCAAAAGCGTTTTAGAATGGTTTATTTTCTTTATATTGGAGGATTTAATAGTATTTCGCTATCTACTTTGAAGGCATGTACTGATAAAATATTTTAACAGCATTTCCCTTAACCACTTTATATCTTATTTTTTTATACCTCGTTAATCGGTTGGCATTGTTTACTTAATGTTCCCGGATAAAAGTGTACAATCCGATACCGAACTAATGTCAAAATTAAAGATTTACATTACAGAAAACTTTTACGCTTTTTAAAACGTTTACATTTGCCCCAAGAGATGTCGCTGCTAGTACTGAGCTATTACAAATATCATTCTGATTAATGAGGAAGGCCAGCAAACTTCGCTTACTTTGGCAGTTACTAATGGGAAGTGCTATGGTATTTGAAATACCATTTATAGTCGTTGAACAAATTGATTATTCACTTTCATTTTGGTGTGTAAAAAATTATCAAATAATTCACCTTGGTGATATTAGAAATACAGCTTTCATGTTTGGTTAAATTTACATTTATAGAAAATGTTAACTATATGCATCTTTACATTTTACATTTTATCATAGATCTTTTTTCCTTTTATGTATATGTATTTTGCAAATGTTAAGAATTTTCTGTATTTATTTATGTTACATGCTAAAAAATATACAGCAGAAGTGAACCAAAGGGAAAAGAAAAATGTTTCTCAGAAATCTATCTCTAGAAGACTATACTAATAAGCTAGGAATTCGAGGCCAAAATATAAAATGCATTTTAAAATGTGACATTTAAAAGGAAATGTGAGTAAAATTGAAATAAAAAAGGAAAGTTTTATACATTTATTATTCATTCGATTGGTTTCAAGAGTATAAAAGATATCCTTGAAAATAAAAACTTTTTTATTTAAATAAAAGTCAAGCTAAGATTTGTTTAAATTGAAAGTGGTAGTTAGACATACAAGAAGAAACTTTGTTTAAAAAATATTACTTGCTTTACACTTAGATTTGCTTTAAGTTCTTATTAGCTTTCACTTGATAATATTGTTCTCTTCATTTGTTCTAAAAGTAAGTCTCGAGTCACACCATTGTTGTTAATTTATGTATTTATTCTAAATGTTTAATGATTCTAATGTATAGCATTCGTATCCTCGTGTTCAAACTTTATTGCAGTTTTCTAGTATTTTAAGGATAGGAACAAACATCCTGGAAAAGATATTTTCTTAGATTTGTCTGACACTAGCAGAATAATGTTAAAAGCAAATGGATAAAATATAACCTGTTTAGAGAATTAAAAATTAAAATACTTTATATAATAAAACGAATACATTAAATTTATGTTTATGCAGTTATTGATCTTTATTATGAATCCATGACCAAGATTTGGCCCAGTAGCCAAGTGGATAAAATCTCTTAACCACTGCTATAGTCTGTTACTTTAAGAATGGGCACTTCAAGCCCATTTCTTTTCTCCAAGCCATAACGTAAACCATAGCAACGGTTGCTGCGGAAAAAATGATGGAATCCTCTAATTTGTTTAAACTCCCGGCGGTGATGACGATACACGTTGCAATCAATGACGGGAGTGTCGCTACGACCTTGAAATGCTTATTTTATAGTAACTAATTATAGTTAATCCCAGTTCGAATCCAGCGGTACTGGCTTCTGCGAAAGTATTTCCATGTCTTTTTTTTTGGGGGGGGGCATGTGTAATATAAAAATATGGATACGAGTTAGTTTCTCTTAAACTATTATTATGCTGTCACAAAAGCATATTCTTCTCTTAGATAGATATCCTATGCCTTCTTTGCCATAATCGACTAAACATAAGCCACATATATTGGCAAACATGGACTTGGGGAATACAATGTACGTATTATAGGTCTATTCGTAATGTAATTTCTTTCTGATTTTGTTCAACGAATTAATTTGAAGTCACAGAATAATAAATTTTATTATTATATTCTAAAAGTTGAACAACTTTTATATCTTCGATATCATATTACATATTTTGAGAGATTAATATTTACAGATAGTTAAAAGTCAAATGAATAATTATTACCGACGTATAAGTAACGTAAGAGGTTGCACATGTCTTCGAATAACATGCAAATGTAACTTGAGAAATAAACCGAGAAAAAAAGCTAAAAACTCAGAAATAATAATATAAAAATAAAATTATTGCAGTAGATTCCATAAATAAAAACAGCTTTTCATTACAAACACAAGTCAGACATAATTACAGCACCTTAATATTATTATGTTAGTTTTCTTTTTTCATGTCTAAAATCAGAAAAATTATATCATCGAAAATGAAAATAAGTCCATAATGATACACAGTGGTGTGCATAAAACGTAGAATAAGAAAAATATATTCTAATGGATGCTGTAGGATTCCTCAATTTTACTCTATTAGGTGAAGTGTCGAGGAGCCTAGAGAACTGTTAAGCGAATTATGGCTTAATTCAAAGAATAGAAAGCGTAAACTCAAGAAGGGTTAATTACCCTTTATTCACTCAAAATAAGATTAACAGCCGGTCCCTTTCTTCGGGCTTACAGCAAAGTCTCCACTTGGGCTTAAAAAATAAGAACTAACTATATCTAACTAAGAAATTTAGCCGAAGCTAACACAATTCTAAAGTATATGGCCCGTAATCTTAAACTAGCCGGCGAACTATCAAAAGGTACATACTAATAAGGCCAAGCGTAACAACAGCATAGAGAGACGTAAGCCGAAAGGCAAACGCGCGCTATTCAGGATTCCTAACCTTCTCTGTCGAAGTCAGCTGAAGTTTCCTTTGTTACTATCGCTTCCTCATTTGCATTTAACACAATTCTAAAAACTCATTCTGGTAGGGAGTTGTAAGTTGAAAGGAGATAAGATACGAAAGGTGAATTAAATTAACATAACTGTTATAAAATTAAAATATCCTTACAATGTTAAAGAAAATAATAGTATCTTCTCCGTAAACTTCAGTAAGTTGCTTTAAGAAAAGTTAGACAGTATACTGAACTCAAACTAACAAAACTAAACATGATTAAAAATCATAGTACAACAATAATAATATTATTTTCTAGTGTAAATTAAATATCGTACTACGTCTGATAAAACAGAACATCTGATAATCGAAAGGAGGGTAAGAACTCCACTGCGCATTAATAATTATCGACTAACTTAATACCTTCTTTTGGAACCAAAATTTAGCAGTCAAATCGCTAAAATTTACTCATACATATTTGTCTCAATCTTGAGTTGATTTTTTAAGGGAGGGTATGGAAGTATTACTGCCATTTGCTGAAGATCTCAAATACAAACCTTCTTAGAGTTGTTTGGATATACGAAATACATGTAGAATGTCTCTACTTTGACTGCCCTTTATACAACTAAATAAGAATTCAGAAGAGTTGCATATAGCTTAAGAGGGTTTGGATATTGTGTTCTGGAAATATTCCTATGTCCAAAAGATTCGTGGACAATATATTTACGACACTGCAGTCTGAAATGTAAAATATTATTACCTATACATTTCCGAATTAACCACCACCGGAACATAAATAACTTGCTCCATCACATCTGATATTCCTAAGACAGTTGACGAAATGCCCCTTCAAGTATCTGTCATAAACTAGCCATCATGTCACATTGGATAATTTGAAACTTTTGCATTTGAAATTTACTCCTAGAGCCACTTTGATAAGAGAGAAGAAATCTGGTAAAGAAGATGGTTATGGTATGACAGAATTTAAACGAAGCGCAGATTCTTTGCCGAAATGCCTTTTGTTCAAAATGCGACATCACGTTGAATGGTAGAAGAAACTTTAATTCCCTTTGTACTACAACACGAACTACGTTGTTGGAGATGATGACACTTCATTAATTTCTTCTGAAGGGAGTATGCTAACGCGCTGTGACTGTCAAATTAAATTACTGCAAGTTTCACGCATGTAACTTGACTTTTATAAACTTTGTGAACATAGGTTGTATAAAGATTATTTTAAACTTTTTTAAAAAACTTGTTTAAAGCACAATCCTTTCGTAAACTTGCTTTTACTACTCGATACTTTTAATAACAAACCATCATTAATGATTCATCGTATAGCTAGATCTAGAGCAGTAGTTTTTAACTTTTTTTTCCCCATAAACCCCTTTCAACACTGCTAGACAGTCATCCCCATCTTCTTTCCAAAACTCGAAAAATGAACATAGATTTATTTAAATTTAGATTATTTAAATATGTTTTATAAATTAAACAAAAAATGGTATTTACTAACATTTTCTATACTAAAATAGAAAAAAAGTAGTTTATATTCATAAACTAAAACTAAATACTTAACAAGTACATAAAAGACTGGCCGCTCTCCCCTCATAAAACTGTGAAATTCCTCCCCATGGGGGTTCCCCGCTGTTGAGAACCCCTGCTCTAGAAGGATATATAATAAATAGTATTACAGTAATGAACAAAACAAAATTGTTAGCTTGTGGGGTTTCACTTATTTATTTCAATGTTCAATCTTTGAACCCCACAAACACTAGCAAGCGAATAATTGCTTAAGTCTGTGAACAAACATGTAAGTCTTAAGAAGGGTTAACTACCCTTTATTTCTCAGAATAAATACAATCGACTCCTAACTCGGAGTATACAGTAAAGCCTCCACTTGGGCTTGAACTTAAATGAATAGGAAATTAAACTTAACAAAGCTTAACTAAAACTAACTGAAGGTATAGCCGAAGCTATCAGGATTCTAAGTAGTTGGCTCTTAAATCTTAATTTAATCCGCGAAGCCAAACAAGGGCCTAAAGTATGGCCGAGCGTAGCAATATCTGAGAGAGACGTAGCTAAAAGGCAAACGCGCGCTAATCAGGAAATCGGACTCTCTCTCTCGAAGTCGGTGAAACATTGACTTAAACAATACTCTTACTCATTTGTATTCACTGCCTTTCTGAAATTACATTTTAGTAGGAAATTGTAAGCTGAAACTAGAAAGATAGGACAGGTGCATAAACTTAAAATAACTGTTAATAAAATTAGGATTAACCTTACAAGCTTAATTTAAACTTTTAGAAACGAAGATGGCGAAACATATTAATATGATTTTTACATGTTAGGTTGTGTATATAAGACGGGTATAGTTTTTGAAAAGGACATTTTAAATGGGGAGATATAGTCTTATATTCAAACCAAACCGCTGATACAAAATGATAATTTTAAACTGACATTTTTTTGGACATGTCATGGACAACTGACAGCCTACATAAGTTGTTTTAAAACCAGAATAACAATTATTTTCTTCTAATTTTTTTTCTTGGGGGGGATCAAAAGAAATAGTGGTTTATGAAAGATAAATTGTGAAAAATAAATTGTTTCAGGAATGAAATTCTCTAATTTCTGATTAGGATACGAGCAATCTTGTAATTTATTAATTGAAAAAAATAGATTCTGTTGCATCATTCTCTGTTTTATTATTAATAGTCTTCTTCTGCATCATAAACTAAGTGAGTGCTTATAAACCGCAGAAAAGAAGAAATATTAAAAGAGGTGTGCTTTGACGTAGGTGGCAAAATTGTGGTTACACAATAACATTTAATATACGAAAAGAAAACTGATGATGTGAAAGGGAAGACCTTTAAAATTCCTCACCAGTTCAAAAGAAAGACAATTTAACACCTATAAACACAATTCAATTCCAGGTTGTCCTCGAGAAACTATTATGAACCTTAATTATTATCAAATTATTCATTTCGCAGTTACATTATTCCATGTGTGAAAAGCAAAATAAGGTACACTCCCAACTATCCAGTATCATTAATTAAACTCGTTTGATGAATTATGTGTTTTTACCGCTTTGATCTACTATTGATTAACGATCGAAGCATTGTTGACTATGCAAAAAGATTTTTGCTACCAATTACAATTCAACTTTTAATGTTCGTTTAAAATCAATACATGCTCTGTGTTTTACCTTCCGAATCATATAAATGAATTGATAAAAATATTAAGAATTCAAATCGTGTAAGCTTTGCCATTTGTTACAGTGTTGCTTCAAGGTATTCCATAACAATTAATCACCCAATAATTTTAGTTGAGGTAAATTTGCAGAGGTGTTGTAGACAGAATCGTATTATGTTGAACTTGCATAAAGGTTTTCTAAAAACTTAATAGATACGAAAATTAGATAACACCATAAAAGCAAATTAATTATACTTTTTACAACTCTATATTTAATTTTCGTACACAGAGCTGATATTTTTTACAAATGTTTTTTACTGAATGTGTGCCAATACATGTTTCAAAGGAGGATGTTTGAAAGTGCGTGGAAGTCTTTGAAAGAAACTTTATTACTTTGCAATTTATCTGCCAAATTAGCCGTAAGTTTAGCAGTTAAAGCTATATTTCCCATTTGTTATTATTTTTCATTTATATGTGTTGCATAACGTGTGTTGTTTATATATTTGTCTGTTATTACTCTTAATTTAACATATATATGTATATGTCCTAAAATAATGCAGCCAGTTAAAACTTGAGTTTAAATGTTTTGGATATGAAATATAAAAGGTGAATAGTTTTATATGAAAGAGAAATTAAAAGTATGATCTTCCTTTGGATCAGACTGAATTGGAGTATTTGATTACGAAACAAAAAGCTAAATGTATTTGCCTAAGGGAAACGATGCCTTCCTGGAGGTCTTTCCGAAGGGAACTGGCTTGTATTTACATCAAGCATGGAGAAAACCAGAATGTCTTGCACGCAACCAGCCCATTCGCCATTGTTTGAGCCCGACATTAACAATCAATGTTCAAATTCATGTCTTTGTACTAATGATGGGAAGCCTTCTTAGAGACTAGAACTTAGAAACCACTGTTATGATATGGTTAACGCTATATTTAGATAGTCCAGAGCTTTGTTTGATCTTGAAAATAAGTAAGAGGTTCAGAAAATATTTACAGTAATAATTCAATCGAAAAAGAATAGAAACATTATATTAGCGATTAGAATAGGCAAAATGTATTCGTCCATACTTGGTCGAGCGGAAGAATAATACTAATTTGACTGCATTCAAATCTAGGAGAAAAGGTTGGCTGCATGGGAGTTTCCGTGATTTTTTCTTAAGTGGATACTGGCTAGTGTCTCTTAAAAAAATCATCGGCAAAGGCATTCCTCTCCCTTTCATATTTAGATTATGAGAAAATCTTCGTGCCCTTTGCCATAATCCAAATAAACTAACTTTTGGGAAATGATGCCTTTGTTGAGGTTTAGCAAACAATTTAAAGCCTTAATAGAAAATTATGTGGTTTCTTAATTGATAAATAACTAAACCTTTCGTTCCCCTATTTTTAAAATTCCGATGTTACGTAACGCTATGAAATTTAAATCGGTAAAAATTACAATTCCTCTTGCCTTTAAGAGTACATGTAATATGTGTACAAATTAGCGACTCTAAAAATGTTAGAAATATGTAATAGCAATAAAGATAACTGATCCCCGAGTTTTGCATCAACAGGGTACGCGAAATTATTTTAATCGAAGAACATGAAAAAAAATTATCTTTGAAATAGGCTATTTCTGTATATGGCAAAGTCATATATATGACATATTGTGAATATGGGCTATCTGCGTAAAGGACCGGATGCCTTCGTGGAGGACTTTCTGAGGGAACTGGATCGTATTCATGTTACCCATAAGGAAAACCACGAAAAACAACCATGTAACCAGCTCGTTCGTCTAGGATCGAATTAAAACCAGGTCAGACTGCTAGTATTCAGGAGTCGATTTTTGAATTTTAGAATACTGGTTTGATCGTAATAGAGTGCTCACTTATAGCGGACTATTTTAGATAGATATAATGAGAAACTGTTTGAATATTTATAACAATTTGGAAAACTCGCTCAAAACGAAAAAATTCTAGGCACGTTAGAAAGGCATAAAACGTATGCGTATTCTAGTCAATTTTATCATTTACTGCCATAAAATGAAAGTAATTCTATTATAAAATATTGAAATTTGCCAAGTTGTTAGCATACAGAAGCCTGAACCTCTGGCAGTGAGAAGAAAAGTAAACAGATGTAACGCTAAATCGGTACCTAGGTACTTCCCGTCGATCATTTTTGATAAACGAAGGCCGCCACCAAATGTTATTAAGCGCCAATGATGTCTAACTTCACAATGCGTGGCTTTCCAATCACTCATATGAGCTTCATCTTGGTATTATGTAACTCCTATTAAACGTCAATAAATCAATTTAGTTTTTATAAGAAAAATAAAGGTTAATTGCTATTTCTCTGTTTTTCCCTTGTATTTTGAAATTATGGAATTGTATGCAGTGGAATATTTTCAGAGTTACGGCATCCCCCGAAAAGTGTATGTCAGTAGGCTCGATATGAGACTTTATTTGACTTTTTAACATCAATCCGACAGTGCGATTTACCGCAAACAGCGTAAGTTGGACTTGTTGATTATTTAACTAATTGAAGAGCGAGCTATTCCATCACACTCCGCTGGACTGACTGGAACAGGCTTCTTGGGATATTCGCCTACTTTCATGCTTATTGGGAAAGTACACAAGGGCCTCTAAATCGCGCATGTATTAAATTAACAGTAGGGCATATTGATTTGACTATTTCTATATTACGACATTTCAGCAATTTTTCAGCTTCCTATTGATGAGCGTAAGCTTAGTAGTTTTGAAATTTCACTTAAAATATCAGTTTATTCTAAGATGATTAGAAAAAAGGTAACATGCTTATTCGACGACAGTACTTCCACTAGCACATGCTTATCGGGAGTACCACTTACAGACAGTCAAGAACACAAAGCTTGTATAGCAGAAGAAAAAGGATTAAAACACCCTTTACGAAGGAGAACAGATTTAGTCACCCAAAATGATTATGAACGGCAGCTAATTTGGCCAAATTCTGGAACACGGTATTGTACTAGCAACATAATTGACATAAATTTTCCTGCTTACTTTGCCTAAATTTCACTTATTAAATAGACTAGATTTTTTTACAGCACTAACCTCTTAATGTAATCAATTCCCGGGGGACACAAATCTAAGCTCTTTATTCATATTCATTTATTTTTAATTCCATCAACGGGGTTCAACAGGCTGAAAAGCACCTAAACCAGTGGGCCAGCTGTTCCGTCGATTACGAAAAGAAAGAAAGACTAGATTTTTAAAAGGAAAAATGGTGCGTTTGAAATAAAAGTGGAAATATTGGGGTTTTGTAAATTAAAAGTTAGAAAGAATGATGACTGTTTGTTTCAGATTTTAAACAGTGCTGAAATGCTAGGCTTAAAACTAAAACTCCTTTATGTAGTTAATATCTTAGCTAGGGAAAAAAGTTCTAGGGTATAAAAGAAAAAAAAACTTTCTAAATATCAACTTAAGTATTTCGTTATTATGTCTTTTAATTTTCAAGTTACATTATATTATGGTAAGAATTGCTACATATATTTTATGAAAGAGTAGGAAACGTAGGAAACATAATTTATTATGAAATCATTTCGCAGTGAAAATGATATGAATGTACTTTCAATGTACTTGAATATACAAATGGCCTCATTAATGGCCGAAAGGTTAAAGACTTGAAATAGTGATAGTATTTACTTTGCATTCTTTTCGTGGCAGTTAAATGGGCCAACTGCATTTGATTTTATGGTTTTCTTCGTTTCCAAAAGTAAGCATGGCACGAATTTTACTTAAAAATTACTTCCCAAAGCCATCGCTATTTTAGGCTGATAGCCGAAGTTCACTTTACCGCAACTAATCAGCCTGTGACGATCAAATAAAGTAACAAAAATTGAAACAACGCGTTATTTATGACAGCTCCTATTTCGAAATGTTATGTCACTGGTAAATAACCGTATAGTCGTTTCATGAATCCGTATTTTAAGAAAAACTGAGTAGTAAAATAGGGTATAGGGAACAGTGGCACTGTAGTGTAATATTAATTCACAAATGTAAAATGTAAACTTTATTGTATTACGATACAATTAATTCATTAAACAATAATTGCTTGAAATAATAGATTCTTAAATAACATGTGTTGTTGCGAAACGCCTTAGAAAGGGGCTTTATCTTCCTTATGTCTCCGAGTTACGATCAGAATTTGATTGTAGCCAAATATATTAAAAACCTGCAAAGGCATTGCTGGTCCTAATAACTAACTGGCAAGAGAGCATTTGTGCCCTGTTTTGTAAACTTGTAAATAAATTAATTGTCGTTTTGTTTTTAGAGGGGGGACGAATTGTTTTAATTGACTTTGAGGATAGTTATTTGTTGGATTTGTTTTCATGTGAAATCACCGGGAGCTATTGGACTATAACATTTGGATTACTAAGTCATGCCCCGCGCGAAAGTGAAAGGTAGGCTCTCATTTTGTATTCATTGTTGATCCTTGGGTGCATTTCTATTTGTATAATAATAAAAAATGGCAGCATTAGATCTTGCAAAAAACTAAACGAACAAGAGTTCTAAAATTAACGGATCAGTTAATTAACCAGATTGACGCTTAAATTGAAGTCTGAAGAGGAACTTTATGAACAGGATTTAGGAGATGATTACGAGCTCCTAACAAAAAGAAATAGCGAACTGAAAATTCTCGACGGTGAAATCGAAACTTCCATTTCATTTGATCAAATGAAAAAAGAGGTTACGACGAGTCAGGAATATAGAGCGAAATGTTTGAAATACTCAAAAAGAATATTTTGTTACCTTTAAAGCAAAACTAAGATTCAGCCAGGTAAGGTTCATTTAAGTAATTCTCATAATCAAAGTATGAATATCTCTTTAAGTGAAAATTTAAGAAATCAGTGTTCAGTTAAATTCCCTTAGTTCATAATTGAGAAATTTTCCGAAGATCAGAAATATTGGCAAAATATTCGGAATAATTTTTAATGTATGTCTGATAAGAATGACAGCATTTCGAAAGTTGGAAAATTCGCGTATATTAAAACCGTTTTAACTAGTCAAGCTGCCAATGATGTTTCATGATTAGATATATATAACGATAATTATGACAACTGAAAAAAATTCGGAAAAAGAGATATCATTGTAAGTTCTTTTATGAATAAT
The DNA here is from genome assembly GCA_000611955.2 of Stegodyphus mimosarum. Lineage (NCBI taxonomy): Eukaryota > Metazoa > Arthropoda > Arachnida > Araneae > Eresidae > Stegodyphus > Stegodyphus mimosarum. The sequence continues at coordinate 1,930 of KK119723.1, read as the reverse complement.
ATACTAAATTTAGAAGAAGTAAAGAATTCTTCTAATGTCTGAGCGTTACGCAGAATTTATGATGGCCGTGAGATTTTTATTCGAAATTTAGAGGCAATAAATGTTACATCACGCTCTTTGGAACATTTGTTAATGCCTGTTTTGCAAAAAATCTTGCCTCACTATCTAATTTTAGAATTTCATAGGCAAAGGGATGAAGCCACACTAACATTTCTAAATTCATTTTATTCCCAAAGAAGGTATAATGTCGCGAAAGTACTTTATTTGCTTACGATGAAAATGAAACGTTTATAATAAGAACTATTTATAATCAGATTATTACTATTATAATCAGAAGACTTTAAATAAAAGATACAACAGAAATAAACCCACTGCTAGTGGATTTTACACAATAGTACAGCGAGTTTCCATCTTCTGTGAAAAACACCACGATTCTTTTAAATGTTATAAAGGGTTAACTGAGTAAATAAACATTTTCAAAGCGCATAGTCGATATTTTAAATGTGTTAAGAAATTACATTTGGGTCGTTTTTGCTGAGATAAAAATGTATGTAGTAAATGTAACAGCAAAAATCGTTATAAATCTGTTTGAAAAATGAGGAAAATCAAATTTATGTAATTTGTCTGAAAATTAATCATTTGCCTCGAGTTTAAAAAAGGAACTTTTAGTTTCAAATGTTAATACTAACACTTTAGTTTCTCAGTGTATTTCTGTTTCGGAAAATATTTTATTACACGCATGTACTGTTTTGGCTTGCAAAGAAAATAAAACTAAAGTTGCTAGTGTTCTTCTTGATCAAGGTAGCGAAACATCGTTTATTAAAAATACTTTAGCGAGATCTTTAAGATTAGAACCTATCCGAAATGAAAAATTGTCGGTTTTGTGTCGTTTGAAACTGAGAAACCTATAATTGAGAGTTATCTTGTGGCCGTAATTAAATTAAGAGAGAATTATTAGAGAAATCAAAAGAATAAAATAAAATCGGGATGCCTAGTGACTAACACAATATTAGCTTGTCCCATAAGCGTCCAAGACATAACACGCTCGGAAAAATGAAGTGCTAAGGTTTGCATTCAGCGGATCTGAGTGTAAACAACAATGACGAATTATAAGACGTGGGAATATTAATTGACGCCGACCGTTTCTGGGACGCAGTGCTGACAAGTCTAAAATGCATAAACATCTCCAAGCCTAAATTCTATATTCAGATGGCTGTTAGTGGGAAATGGAAGAAATGGAAATAATAAAGGAACGCTGAAATGAATTTACTCAAACTGATAATGACATAATTAGCCTTTTTAAAAGAGATATGCGATTTAAAAACGGGCGATACGAATGTAAACTACTATAGAAATCTACCACGGAAGAGAGAAATAGGAAATCATTTTAATATCCCAAAAAAACCGGTTTTAATTTTTTAAACAAAAATCACAGAAAACTCCAGAAATATTGCAAAAATATAAGGAAATTATTGAAGAACAGTTAAGGGAAAAATAGTTGAAGAATGCCTTAATGAAATCAAGCTTTCACAGTATTATGTGCTTCACCGTCCCATGATTCGTAATACTGAGAATACTAGCATCCATGTACACTTATGTCCATAAATTAAGAATAATTCGGAGTCACGCGGAAATCGAACTCTAAAATAAATATATCACCTGTAAAATCACTACACACATCTTCAAGAATCATATGCAAATTTCAGGAAGTAACCAGATGACATCGATGATATGTCACAATGACGAGAGTGTAAGAGAGTGATATATAAGGCATACAGGCAAAGAAGTAAAATTGTTCGCAGGCGCTTTATAAGCATTTCAGTGGAATAACTGAGTAGTTATGACACAAAGGACGTATTTGGATGATTTTTTTACGTGGTAGAATTATCGGCCATCTGGAATGTGGGCGTACTCAACTGGAAGTATCAGA
>KK119722.1:166988-178000 GCA_000611955.2 Stegodyphus mimosarum | reverse complement strand
TGTACCAGCACTTATTGCGGCGCGTGGTGGCCACACAAAATACTGATTCTGATCTCTTGTTCTTGTTTGTTTGCTTTGAACATTTAATCATTTATTTGTACCACTACCACTCAACTGTGTATTAAATTGCATTCAATTATGACGATTCCTTCTTGGTGTTGCAATTTTCACAAACGTGAGTGTATATTTATTTATGTATTAATTTTTCTGCCCAGTGATATTGAAAATTGTTTTAAATTTTGATTTTGACTTACAGATACCCTAGAGGAGTTGTATTGAATTTAAAATTTCAATGAAGCAAAGTTTGAAAACATTCAGACTTTTTGAAAACTTCAAATTATAAGGAAAAAGAACAGTGGATGTAAACAGCAGTGATTAAAAAGTTTTAATGACCAAAATTTTTTCATTCCATCATGTTATTTATTTATTTTGAAAAAGATGCAATCAGATAAAATCACAAATAGAGGATAAGATTTGTTTTCCCCTTCTGGAAAATTTAAAAAAAAGATTCATATTGCATACATACAAGCCTATAAAAATACCATAAATTGTAACATATAAAAAAATTCTTTGATTATCTAATGAAAAAAATAAATAATAAATGTAAATATTAATATATAAGAAGCAATAAATGTAAATATTTCAATAAATGAATGGGTAAAATAAAAATAAATAATAAATGTAAATATTAATATATAAGAAGTAATAAATGTAAATATTTCAATAAATAAAAGGATAAAAAATGGCTTCTTAAACAACCTCACGTTAAAATTTCTTTGAGAAATTAAAGCCAAAAAACATTATGAAAAAAATGTAGATAAACACACATTGCCTAATGTATTTAATTTGAATATCTGTTTTGGAATGAAAGATGAACAGCCTTAATGTACTTAACTCAGATTTGTAATGTATAAATTTTTATTTCCAATGGTAGACAAAAGTACATATATATATGTACACACTATCAAATACACACACACTAAATGACAGAGAATAAGGAAGCCTATTTACTGCTTGTACATCCTGTAGCCTTCCAGTAGTAGCCACAGGGATCCTGTACAAAGAGAGCTATGCATTTTGCAGCTGGTAGAGGTTTGTATCTGATAACAGAATTTTCAAAGGTTTTGTGAATAATGACTAGTTAAAAGACAAGTTACTACGATGGGTATCGGAAATGAATATGTAGGTGAAGAACGAAGGGTTGCTTTAAATTACAGAGATTTCTAATATATTAATTACATTTTTTAAAAATATCATTTTAATAATATACTTTTATTTAATAATACATTTATTGTATTATCCAAAATTATTTTCGAATTAACTGAAAAATACAGCGTAAGTTTCAGTGATCCATTGTTTAAAAAAGGCTTCTTCTGAATGGCTTAATAATAATACTAGGAAATAAGCTTATTTTACACATGCTTCATGGCATGAGAAAAGGAATTTCTGAAGTATTTTAAAAACTGTAAAAAGATGTACATACACAATAGAAATGATTTTTAACACTAAACAAATTTACTAAAAATTGTTCTGGAAACAAAATTCAATACTTGGCCTTAGTAAGAAGGCCAATTTGTGAAATCCTTTTTTTTACAAAACTGCAGATCATTGTGTAAGGAGGAAAATTTCCAAAAACCATTTTGAAATTTTTAATAATATAAGTAACAATTATAAGATATTGTTTTTTGGTCAGTAACATGGATTGTTTAAACTAACAAAGAAAAACAGCTGAATACACATATTAGTAACTTTAAATTGCATCAGTATCACATTGAGTTAATTAATTTTAAATCACAAAATACAATGAATCCTCTGTAAGATAGCCAGACACAGCTGCTACAAAAATTTTTCTATGGACATGGTTTTCTTAGGGAGGTGATATTTGATGCCAGTGTTATTTATGTTGCTAAATTACCACTTTTGTCGTCGTATTAATGTTCTCTGTGTATATATTTTGAATCTGAAGATAATACAGTCAGCACAGCATAAACACATACTTGAGGGATAATCGGGTGTAACAAAAGTTCAATTCAATAAATCCATTTGGATACAGAAATAATTGTATGATTAAAATGTACAGAAAATGATGAAAATATAGTTTCTTTTATTATTAATTACCTGATATAAACAATGCATAAATCTTAACAATAAGCAGGATTAAAATTTCTAAAGAAATTGATAACAAACACGAATCAACAAAATATTAGTAAACTTGAAGCATTACAGATCTTAATATTAAACATAACTGCTGCAAGAATGAAAAAGAAACAGGTGTCTACATGACAGGCAACAGAAAGAAATTGGACAGTATGGTTAAATGATAAAAACCAAATCCATAATACCATCTATTAACAGAAAAGAACAAAATGCAAATAAGAAGCAAATTCCTTAAATGCTAACAATAAAGAGAGATTAAAACTAGGATAAAGTGTCAAAACTGTCAGTTTTTATTGATATAAAACTTTAAATGCCTCATCACTTGCTAAAATTCAAATGCCAAGTGAAGTGGTGCCACCCCCCCGGTATAATTTTTTGATGCTGAGAAATGGAAAACATGATTTTTTTTAAAACTGGAAATCCTAGGCAATGCAGAATTTATGAATTTCTTTTCTCCAAACATACGTTAGTGCTGTTTAGTACAAAATCTGGGACACACATCTTTGCTGCTTGGAGCAAAATTTTAAAGCTCTCTTTTTTTCATCATTGTATATGAAACAACACTGTTGGAGAATATAATAGATATTCCAAGAGTTCAGTTGGCAGCTGTCTAAGGTGATATTACATATAAAAAAGTGCTTATGTAGTGTAGTATTATGTTTATAATAACACATTATACTATATTTAATGTTTTCAATAAATCAACCTTAGTTTTAATGCCCATTTATTTGTGTACAAATATATGCCCACACAATATATTAAAAAAGATATAACTATGAATATAATACGAAAAAAATATTACGGGCCATTCAAATAAATAAAAATTCAGTGATTCTTTTCCTGTGTTCTAGCATATGTAATTATTACTTAAATCGTACATATATAATCAGTAGATTCTCATATCTGTTTTATAAACTTGCATTATTACTACTTAGCCAACAATACAGACATATTAAATTTTCATTATTTTTTACACTCATTACATGCGCAATTTCATTAACAAGAGAACTGAACTAAGCATTTCAATACTTTTTATATCGGCTATATGAGCAGGTTTCTGTTTATCGAGACTTTTCCTGACTCTGAGCTCATGATGAATTCATTCGAATAATGGACTGTATCATAAAGATTTATTCACATTCCATCCAGTCTCATATTCAGCAAGGAAAAAAAGAAATATAAAAGTAGGCTATTTTCCATATACACCTTACCTCCATTCCGAATAAAACGTAAACAAAGTATTGAGACTTCGTAATCGATTGCAAAGCTCAAAGCATATCAGCTTTTTGTCATCGATGGTGAAAGGAATGTCTGGGCCATCTGAAAAAGCAGCGACCATGTGTCTATTAGGTTATAAGACCAAAATTCCAGTATTAGACCAAGAATAACCTTATAACTTAATAGAAATGTAAGATATTCATAATAACTAAATTTGTGTTTCTTAAAGTTAATAGGGATTTTTAACAACAGTTTAATAGCCAGTTAATTGTGTTGTTGCCAGAGTAGTTTTGTCATGATTTAAACATGGTTATCTTCCACTGTCAGAGCCATTCCTAGCAGGGGTGCAGCATGTAAAAGTATGCAGCGGCTGGACTCTTGCGATACCATGACTAAAAATTTTAAATTCATTGTACTTGTCATATGTAGATATTTCTTATACTGTTTGTCACATGTAAGTGTTCAACGAGTATGAAATAAAAATTTTATTCATTGAAATTTTTTTTAAAATCTAGGTGCAGCAATCTTAGAAAAGTATGCGGCCAGCCTAGGAATGGCCCTGTTCACTGTTGTAAATCTGTGGTGGTAGTCTAGTTGACAAGTATTTCATATTTCTGTTGTGTAGCTCTCAAGCTACCTTCTGCAGTATTATTGCTTAAAAGTAAGAATGAAACAGGGATAGCACTGAGTATTGCCGCACAAAATATAACTCATGATATTTGAAGCTCAATTATATTCACTGCATTACAAAGTGTCGGGAGAAAGGCAATTTTTATTCTTATTATCCTACACCAGAGATGGCCAAACTGCAGCTTTTACTTTTTATGCAGTAACTATAGAAAAGTATATAATTTTTAATGCATTCCAGGCAAGTCTGTAAATTACTTCCACAGAACAGGGAAATAAATATTGAGCTCTAAACAAACAAGCATACTTTGCTGTATAACAAATCTTTCACATTAACTATTACAGACAGAAAACTTTGATTTAATGATGAAGCAAAATAGACATAGAAGATATGTAATTCTAGTGATCTGTTTGCCCTAATGCATACCAATGATGGTGCGATGTTAATTAGGGTTATCATGTTTTGGGTTTGAAAATGTTGGACCATAGGAGTCTGCAGGAAAGGGGAAAATGAACACTTACTCCAGAATTGAGTAAAAAATGTATTTTTGCATTAATGCAATGTTATATATTTCATAATCTGCTATAAGACTTTCAAATTAAGTAGTTAAACAAAAATATTTTGATTTGATTGTTGGAAGTGGAATATAGCAAAGATCATGTGGGAGGCGAAATACCTTCATTGAAGACTTTTTAAGTAAAACTAGCTTGTTGATTTATTTTATTATGGCAAAGCACTCGAAGGCTATCTGCCTAAGGGAAGGGATGCCTTCATGGAGGACTTTCAAGGGGAAACTGGCTCGTATACATGTTACACATAAAGAAAACCACAAAAAACACCCATGCAGCCAGCCCATTCACAAGATCTGAACCTCAGACCGAACTACCAGTGTTCAGCAACTTTACCGCTCGGCCACTGGTGAGCCAAAACTAGCTTGTATTCATAATCATAAATACTTTGGGTTTTAACTGACGTACGTTATCTAACTCAGATTATGTTTCCATTTCAAAATTCTCCTTCCACACCATGAATCATTAAACACAGAGCAGAACATCTCTCTTCTTTTTCAATGGCTATTTCATGTTCCATTTGCAAATGTAGTGAAAAGTTTTTCTTTGGGAAACATTCATTACATAATGGGCATTTATATATTTTTTTATGAACATTAATCGGCAGTGAATGCACTCTCTGCTTGTGAAAATAATAACTTTTTATTATTGCTGAACTGACGACTACATAAACTGCATTTAAATTCAAAGACTTTTCTTTTACTAGCTTTAAGCAATGTTGTTGTGACATTCAATTTTATGCAGTAACATTTCAGATTGCTTTTATCTCAAAAACATTTTTTTAAATCAGGGCAGTTGAAAGTTTTTTGAAATTATACTGGATTTTGAAGCAAATCTGAAATAGAAATCAAGGATCTGAAATTGAATTACCATTGACAACTTAATAAAATATGTGATCTGTACTGGAATTAGATATTTCAGAAGTAGAAATGTGCTCTTTATTGTAATGTATGTTCTTCAAATGATGCTATAAATTGCTGCCATTTGAAAAACACTTTTTGCATATAGAACAGTTGAAAGATTAGTTTTCTGAAAGATGTTACCACTCGTAATCAAAGCGGAACTGTGAATTTCAGATTCATTGCCTGAATGATCAAGGGTACCATCAGCCAGCTCATTTAAACTGACGTTATACATTCTAATATTCTGAAGCAATCACTCAGAATAAATACTTGAAAGCAAAATTCACATACTAATGAAGCACAAAGTCAATCAACGCGAATTGTAAACAAAACTTTGGCTTATCTGAAAACGTGACATGATAGGCATCTGAGGATCAGATCATGATCCTGAAAGTTGCCTTCTCTCCGTAGACGCTTGTGTTTTTTTACCGTGCTGTAGAATGGTGCTTTATCGCTGTATAAAGAATTAAGTTCACAGAAGCACTCCAGTCTTGATAATCCATGTCGGAAGTTATGGAAAATAATCGCATGAAAATGTTCACGAGTCAATTCCATTTTTTGCCCCAGATTAATTTTCAATAACACAAATCATGCTAAAATGGCAAAACATTCTAAAGAAGTTATTGTTAAATATATCAAACTTTCGATTGGAATCGTCTGTGGTCGCCTAGTAACACTTATTGTTGCCAAGGCCAGAAATATAAACAGCAACCTCCGTAGTGTTGCATACATCTCAGAAACTGCAAGGGGTATGATGATTTAGGCCAACAAACAGATTTCGCCTCAAGAGGTTAGAATAGGAGGCATATTTTAATCTCCTTGATTTCGCTTAACTATCTCAAAAGTGTTTTCTATCATCCCAACATACCATTACAAAATCTTTTTATCTGGATCCCTACTACTTGCCTTTACATTTTTCACAGATTCTTTAAAATCACCCTGCACATCACATATAGAACTAGAAATCCTTTCCACATCATAAAATTACACCACAATAATTGCAACACTTCTGTATTTAGTTCTAAAACTATAATATCAAATATTTTATTATTTTCTTAATAATGATAAAAGTACATAAACGGCAATTAAAAAGAATATGAAGTTTATAATACTTTTTTTAATTTGCATTGGTTAGATATTTACAGGCTTTTATCATTATTAGAGTGCAACTGCATCAAAAATAGGAAAATAATCAATATGAAGAGGCCTACTCTTGAAAGAACAGTCTTCCCATTTAGAACTTTTACTTATTAGCTGAAAATTCCATTAATCTACTTTTAAAAAGGAGGAACTGTATTGCTTTAATGCTACCCTTTGAGTACAAAATATTACAGCAGACAATAAAAATTTTGAAAAAAACTTAAACCATTTTCAGTGCTTTAATTTCTTGACTAGAAGATTTTTTTTATTGAAGTCATGAATATACATGCATAGTGCAGCTGACTTTTACTGTTAAAATTTTAATTGATTAATTTAATAATTAATTTAGCATATGTAATGATAGAAATTGTGAGAAATTTTAAGCAATAGTTTATAATTATACAGAGAAAAATTAGTGATTATTATTAGATAAAAATATAGTTTTTGACACAAAACTAATATAAGTATAATAAACAAAATACAGAATAATACAGTAAATTCAATAGAGAAATTATTATATATATATAATGGTCACAATCTTGGTTAATATATTATAATGAGTGACATAATGCACTTTTAAACTTTTCTTCTGAACAAAGTTCTTTCCACATAAAGTACGCTGAAATGGGTGCTCGCCTGTATGTATTTTCAAATGGGTTTTTAAATTTACTTTTTGAGTAAGACACTTGCCACAGACTGCACATTGATATGGTTTCACAGCACTATGAATAACCATACGTTTCTGCAAGTCAGACTTATATTTTGTTGAATAGGCACATGCTTCACATGAATAATTCCCAATCCAAGAATCAAATACAGTTGAAAAGAGCTCTGTAACTTTACCTACTGCAAAGTTAAAAAAAAATAAAAAGAGAGAGACAGACATGAACAGCTATGGGTTTATAAATTATACACATGAATACATGGAAGATTATCAGAACAAATATTATATAGCCTATATTATATACCCAAATAAATTAATGCATGTAACACACTTAATACAAAAGAAACGAATGCATTATAGATTGAGCCTACATATAAATCTACTGAACTATACACTAATTCTCTTAGTTTATATAAATCAGGATAAGCAAATGCAATTTACATACACAACAAGGAAAAATAAAATCTAGAAGTCATGAGAAATATATTTATATGAGAAAAGGGAAATGACGCTCCTGCTTGACACTGACAAGCCAAAACATTATGATCATCCTCACATTTTTCAATTAACTCATCTGGATGACATGAAGGGCGCATGATTAAGTGGGAATGGTATTTAACTGTTCCTGGAAAAGGCAAGGAATTATTCTTGAGCATACTTTTGCATGTGATGGAAAAGGCTGCTTATTTAAGAGAATCTAATAGAGCTCAGATTATAATGGCCCGAAGATTCGGAATGAGTAGCTTCATAACTGCAAGACTGGTAGGGTGTTCACTATCTGCCATTGTTAGTATTTATGCAAAATGGATAAATGACAGTGAAACCAGCAGTAAATACCAAGATCCACATGCCAACAAAGAAAGAGGACATAGAAGACTGTCCCACTTAGTACAGCAAAATCAGCACCAGACAATGTCTCAGTTTACAGCCCAATACAATGCAGGCCCAAGCGCAAGGTGTTTCAAAACATTCAGTTCAGCAGACACTGTTGAATATGGGTCTGCATAGCAGACGTCTCACTCGTGTGCCTCTGTTGAGTAAGTGTCATTGTCAACTATACATAACAGTGGGCCAGGAATATCAAGAAAGTTGTCTGGTCAGGTGAATGATTTCTCATTCATCAGTCGATGGTCGTGTCAGGGTACGCCGTCTTCCAGCAAACAGTTGCTCCCCCCTTTACAGCAGGTCATACATGGGCTTGTGGTGGTGGTACTATGCTCTGGAGGATGTTCTCATGGGCATCTCTGGGACCCTTAGTTGTAGTAGAACAGACCGTGAAAGCAGTTGATTATCTGAACATAACTGCGGATCAGTTGCACTCTTACACGGACCAACTGGAAATGGAATCTTCCAGAAGGACAACGCCCAAGTCAGAAGGCTCAAATTGTGTTGGAGTGGTTCAAAAAGCATAAGGATGAATTCCAACTAAATGTCCTGGCCAACTAATTCACTGGATCTTAAAACAGAGCACATTTGGGATGTTATGGAGTGGTAGCTCAGAGCTTAAACGCATAATGTCAGAATATCTCGACTTTGTGTGACTGCTGCTTAGACATCAGGTACCTGCCTCCAGTCATTTACAAAAGATTTGTGGCATTCATAATTCAATTGTTTTGCAGGCCAAAGATCGTGCAGCGTGTTATTGAGTAGGTGGTCATAATGTTTTGGCTCGTCAGTGTATTTCATTATGGTTTATAAAAATACCATACTCTTTGCTGTCAACTTTTCACAAAAGTTACATCTATTTATTATTGAAACTTCATTTTGCTTACAATAAAATGTAAGAATGAATGAATGTGATGATCTTTTTTAATGGCGATTTAATTTTATTTCATAAAGTAAAAGAAAAGGAACTGCTCCAAATTTTATTTATTACATAAATGTACTACAATCAGGGGTGTCCAGGTTTTCTCTGAATTTCATAGGCATTCCAAACTTTATCTGTTGCATAAATGCATTATAACAACTAGTCAATTTTTATAAAAGTACATGTCTATTCAGTGTTTAAATCAAGGCAAAATTCAACTTTCAAATGACCTCCCTTGACATGCATTTTCTGCTATTGTATGTCAGGCTAGTGTTGAATTTTGTTTTAATTTAAACTAGTCAGATCTCTACAAAACAGAAAGAAAATATGTAACCATAACGTTTTTACTTGAAGCATTAAATGAAAATACTCATTTAAATACAATGAATTCTAAAGAGAAAAGATACACAAACTGAGTGTCTTATTTATTTGAAAGTCAATTTTGACTGAAGTTTTCTTATAAAGCTTCAGTTAGTCAGTCTAAGGAAAAGTCTGCCCAGTTTCTAAAAATCTAATATTAGCTTGTATCTCATCTACACATTCTACACTTTTGTTGTCCCATACATTTAATTTAACAAATATCACAGAAGTATATCAGTTTAATATTTGATAGCAAATGCTATATAAGTAACTTTTTCATGAAGTATTAAACTGATAATTTACTTTAAAAATAATACTAGATAATTAGTAACATATTTTGTTAAATTATTAACAACAAACAGTCATTAATTATTCAACATTAATTTTAAAATAAATTGAAAAATAACAAGTGGCAATGATTAGTTTACCTCCATGATAAAAACTTCTATTTAAATTCATAAGGTTGGTTGCTCTGGAATTTAAATCGATGAGGATTATCTGACCCATTCCATTTCTAAGCGTGAAGAAGTTTAATTCAGTTATTCTTCATTTGAAAATATATTAAGCTGCTCGCAGATGAACTTAATATAAAATGAACAGCCAGTTTATAGGTAATTTTCTCTGAGGTGTGTTGATCATTCATTTATTAATTTGATAGTTAAAAAATACTTAAAAGGCCTAAAAACAAATATTCTTGTCATTTAACTATTTTAACAATGGGTTAATTATGAGCATCAATAATTTACCAAGATTTTCTATACATAAAGGTTTTAGATAGGAGTGACTATTTCAAATACTTAATGCACTTTTTGATCATTACATTTTCATAATTTTAGAATCACTACACATGAAATGAGATATGATACACTTTTTTAAAGCTTTTCTATTACTAAAAAAAAATAAAAAAAAAAAAAAAAAAAAAACATTCCTCCCCTTTTACGTTTTATACATATATTTTTAAATTTCTTTGAATTCTGAAACAGTATAACATTAAATTAGTTAAACTAAGTTAATTCCATTATTTGGAAAAGAACATTGTCAAACAACAAGGAAACAATATTTATACGATTTAAAAACAATAATTAATTTAAATTTATTTTTGAAATAAAACTAAAACCAAGCACAGAAATATGGCAACTGACAATTACCTGTACATAGTTAAAGAGGTAATGTTATGCATGGTTAATATAATGAAGCCTAAGACTGTAATTTGAGACAAATCTCTTTCCACAAACTTTACACTGAAATGGACGTTCACCTGAATGTCTCTTCATATGAGCCTTCAAATTTTCTTTTTGACTAAAACGTTTGTTACAAATTGTACACGAATGTGGCTTTTCACCACTGTGAATTAAGACATGTTTTACTAGGTTACATTTATATCTTGTTGAGTAGGTACAAACAGAACATGAGTAATAAATAATTCGACTGTGCAGATTAGATGCAATGATCCCATCAGCATGTTCTGTAAATACAAGAAAAAGTTTATATTAAAAATTTTCAGAATATCAACATATATTTCAATGCAGTGTAAAGAAAACAGAGCTAACAAATAGGTGTCTGTTAA
>KK119722.1:152370-166788 GCA_000611955.2 Stegodyphus mimosarum | reverse complement strand
TGCACTTTGCAGTAAAACAATAATTGTGATTTGGCAGTGAAATTATTGAAATTTATCCCGTAAATTAGAAAACTTTCAAAATAAATGTTTTTAACTTAAGTTTCATAGAATAATAGATATGATTAGATTCATCAGGGGTAACTGGAAAATCTTTATTCAGTAGACATGACGACTTAGTATACAAATATATTGCTAAATATCTTAGACGAGCAAAATTTTGCATAAATAATAAATGTGGTTAATTTTATTAAGGTTAATCAGCAAATTTTTACATTTGCAGCTACCTCTTGGTAAAATCTCAAAATGTTGACACAAATTTCAGACTTTTTCCAAAAAAAAAAAAAAAAAAAAAAAAAACATCAAATAATTCTTTTCCCTTTAAGATTGATGCGGAGCTTATTTCAACAAAAGTACTTTCAGTGATTCAACACCATCACCCTGTTTAATTGCAACTAAATGAGCACAACAGAAAGACAAACTGATGAATTTTCAGAACATACTAGCAACTAATGATGAACATATTAGCAGTTAACAACTCTAATGAAGGTGAAAAGGGAAATAAAAAGAGCAAATGGTGTTCTCTACGAATAGAAACTGTAATCAGGTACTTATGGGTGGTATAAAGAGACTAGAATTGTGGGCACTGACAAATGCAGAAAGAATATTGTTGATATGGAAAGTCTCCAGGAAATCTAATTCACCAAGTGAATATATTTTTTTTTTTAAATTGAATTTGCTCTGCAGCTCAACAATGCTGATCAATAGAAGATTAATTTGCTTCCAACAATAAAATTTACCACATAATTTTATTTTTCTTCTGAGAAAATACATAAAAGAATCACAAGGAAAACTAAAATTCTTCTTCATAAGCTCCATAGCCTATTACAGGCCAACGCTGTCTCTACAAGTTTCCTTCACCTGACCCCATTCGGCACAATAGCTCTCCATCGGTTAACTCTAATTAACCTTAGATCTTCCTCGACATCATCTATCCATCTAGTGGGTGGTCTTCCTTTTCGTCTTACTCCTTCAGTTCTTAAAAAGGTTATGTTTTTGGTTAGAAATGCATCATCCTATCTAAACACATGGCAAAACTAAAATTGATTTTATAAAATTTATAGGAGAGAAAAACATTTTATTCATTTTTTTATTAGAAGCCATTATGAATTTAAAGAACAATATAATAAATACAAAGCCACAGTGAATGATTGTACAGAATTATATATAAAAATTAAAAATCTTAAAATATCCAGAACTTCTGCAGAATCATAAAAGAAGTTACATAATGGTGTAATACACAGATATATGTAATATTGAAAAAAATCTGAGAAATATTTTTCATTTGTGAAATCTAATACACTTTGTGATTACAAAAGAATATGCCAGAATTCCATTTCAAAACTGAATATAAACTTAGTATTTTCAGTTTTCATGCAATTCATGCATGAATATTACAAAATAATATTACAAATTCATGCTTCAAATCATGCACCACAAAATAGTAACAATAACTTTTATAAAATAATAAAGTTTTTGATTAGGTTTACAACATTAATATCTAACTACTCTAATATTTGTTTTCATGTGGACTATTTGAATATATATGTAGATATGAGTAATTTTTCTACTTGTTCTTACATGGCTGTTTGTTGGAAAAACAAAGCAATACACAAGATAGTGATTAGCTCTAGCACAATTAAAATATAAACTTCATTTTAGTTACATACTTAAGACTGCAAAATTTAGTCGGTTTTTCCAATAAAAATGCTTGAATTATGATTAACTACAAAATGAAAAATTATCCACATTTTAAGTTATTTCTAAATAATTTAAATAATCCAGATTTAAAGTTAATTAAGCTAAAAACTGATCCAAATGTTAAAAAACAAACATTTTATTTCAAGTCTTTATTTTTTAAACAGCCAAAAATATTAGTTTAGAGATATGAAAGCTATAATTACAAGTTAAAAACCATTAAATTCTTAAATAAATTTTAAAAACTGTTATTTTCTCACTAGAAAATAAAAATACTTGAAATTCTTTTCAAAATGTAGGATGATTTTCAGATATTATAAAAATGTTCATACAATAAACAGCAGAACTAGATCAGTTTTTATAAAGTTACAACTTCAGATAATAAAATTACTAACTGATTATCAAACATTCAGTATTCTATTTACATAAACTTGAAAACAAAAGTTTAAGTATAAGAATTAAATATTTCGTTAATTTTTTTTAGTGCATACATTTAAAAACTGACACAGACTGAAAGGGAGGGGACTTCAATTTTTTTATTATTACTTATTATGTTATTTTTTAAATGGCAGATCTTAATAAATAATGGAAATAATGGAACTTCTAAACTGAAGCACCATGGGGAAACCAACCTAGAAGTAATTACAACTACTGTCAAATCAACAGAATTACACTCTTCAAATTCAGATTTAAGCATCAGATCACAGTTAAGAAACAAAGATAAATTTGCAGTTATTACAATATAAATATAAAATGGAAAAAAAAATAACAAGGACTACAAAAAAAGGAAGAAAACAACTTAGAACCTCATAAGAAAATTTAAAAACTGAAAATAATTAATTGAAAACTATTTTTGATCTCTGATTTTAATGTAGGAAATGCAATGCAAACAACTTTCCATTTGACTAAGAAAATTTATCTATAGATTTAAACCTTTCAACTCATTTAGGTTTTTTTTAATATCATAAAAAAATCATATATGAAAGGAAAAAAAATTAGGAATTTCAGAAGAAATTTGCTGAGGAAATAATGAGATTAGAAAGAATAACTTTATATACAAACTTGCTATGAGAAGGTGCCCTAGAATCTTTGAATTCCTTTTTATCTATCTGTTGGCACACTCACACCTAGAGACATGACAATAACTGCATTTGGTTACAATTACTGCAGTATCAGCAGTAATCAGAATAATACATTCTGAAATTTTCACCAACCTGCAATATTAATTTTGAACAATGCAGATCGTTTCACTACAAATTTATATAGAAAAAAAAATGCACCCAAATTTCATAACTGCTAAAAGAATATTTGAATTCAGAAAAATTCAAAAGGAATTCTGAAAATCACTTGCAGAGTGGTGCTAGTAGTAGCAGCAGGATCATCATCTTTGTTACATCACAGAATCTATAATTCAGTAAGCTTCCACTTGCACTAGTAACAGCATCAAACTGCAATACATTTGCTGGTTGTAATGTCACAAAATGTGCACTGCTGTAGAAAATCCCAATAAATGCAAGGTAGCCACAATGATAAGATTTCTCTGATCAAAAAATCTGTCAGTGGCCAACATTTATCATGAATTGTGTGGTGCATATAATCCCAAACATTATGAGTGAAGATATTATGCATGAGTGGATCAGACTTTTTAAAGAAGGAAGAGAAAATATTCATGATAAACCTCGAAGTGGCAGGCCTTCTGCAGCGAGTGATGATCTCTCATTAAGGATATTGGCAACAAAGTGCATGAGAACTGCCAGTTTACAATACTAGAACTTTAACATTTCTCAAACTGTTTTTTTACGAGATATTCATTTGAAAATAAAGGTATTGGAAGTTTTGTGCTTGATGAGTGCAGAACATTCTCATGAAGACCCACAAAACCAACTGAATAAGCTCTGCCTTAGATTTTCTTTTCAGGTACAACACGGAAGTGGAAGAGCATCTGAACAGAATAGTGATTTGCGATGAAACTTGGGTGGCATCTGCAAATTTTGAAACAAAACAATAGTCAGCGGCATGAGGTTAGTTTGGGAGACAGTAAGTTTGCTGAGTAACGGCCTTCAAATGCTGTGACGAGCTGGCAAGTTGGGAAAATGCAATGACAAATACTTGAATTTACATGGCACTATGTCGGAAAACAGATTATAGCTCTACTTTTAAGAAGTTAATAAAAAAAAATTGTTATATCTATATGCGAGGTTTATTTACAGGCAAAAGGCAGTTTCCTTCATATTAACCTTGTATTAAAAGTCATGAAACTAAAAACAGAATATAATAAAAACAAAAAATGATTAATAAAAATGACTAATAAAAATGATTAAGATTAAATTGATCAAAATGTATTAAAATGACAGTAATCTGTAATAATACAAGCTTTTCAAATGTCAGAAAATATAAGAAGAATATGTAAAATACAGCAATGCTACACAAAGTTTTAAATATTTGATCATTCTACATATAGCACAGAATAAACAGCTGCATTTCTAGCAAAATTCACAGATTAAAAAAAAAGTTATCTTTACATAATGCAGGTTCATAATAACCACTCAATTAGCAATTACTTCATATGGGTAATATGGTGATAACGAAGAGCTGCATCTTGCCTGAATTTCTTGCCACAAATGTGACATATGTAAGGACGTAATCCAGTATGTATTCTAAAATGACTTTGCAGATTTTGTTTCAAAGTAAACCCTTTATTGCATACATTACAAACAAATGGACGTTCCCCAGTGTGAATCTTTAGATGTCTATTTAAACTGCCTCTTTGACTGAATGCTTTACAGCACAATCCACAGGTATAAGAAGAACTATTATCAAGTTCTTGAGATTTCTGTACAGCAGAGGGAACACATACAGACGGTGAATAGCTGGAGCAAGAATACTGCACATTTTTACCACACATCACTTGAACTTCCTTTACTTCTCTTATTATAACTGATAAGAAAAGAGAATACATTAATTCCATTAGCTACAAATTTAGAACACTTTTAAATACAACATATAAATAAATTGCATTAAAAATTACTTATCCAGAAATAATTTATTTTGAAACAGAGATTTAAAATAAAAATTTTCATCAATGATTGACCGAGTTCCTTAATTTAAACTGCAAATAAATCAGATAAAGGTATTAACAATTTTAACAATTCCTGTTTTGTCACTCTTACAAGTTTTATCAGAAAATTGTCAGATGTACCAAATTACATGTAATATCAAATACATGTCATTTCAATTAAAATCATTAACAATGACATACCAAGCATGAACAGATAACTGAAATAAGATAACATTTCAGTGACAACTGCAACAAGACATTCATAACAATGACTGTAATTTAATGGCTATAAATATTGGTCTAAATTCATTTTTCAACTAGAGCAAAAGATGAAAAAAAAAAGTGATTAGTATCTTTTAAAAAATGAATATCAAATTAAAATAAATAAAGTGCAAAATTTTTTATTAAACTAACACTGGACTATTGAAGTGTATGCTTCTACTCTCCAGTTCTTTCACATCTGTGTAGAGTTGGTTATTTTCCAAAATCCTTTTAAATTAGTCCAATTCATAAGCGGTGCTGATAATTATAATTATTCCACAAAGGAATTTTTGCATAATTTTTTTGTATGCTTTTGGTAAAAACTTAAAAAAAAAAAAAAAATCTTATTTTCAATTTTATGAACAAGTTCTTCATCTAGATCTTTGAAAGCTATGGTTCTCAGCATTACTTACATTCTTAAAGGTATAGTGACATTTGAAGAACATAATGGAAAAGAAGCACATGCCATATATCTACTGATTTTATGTTTAATGTACAATGAGGCAGTAGTATGTGACATCTTTTATTGAGTCTCTCATCTGCTGTTACAATAATGTTCCAATTATCTGAAAATAAGCAAAACAAAATCCTCTGTTGATATTAACAAAATCCTTTGAGCCTTTGAGATATTATTAGATAAAATACTTGCAGTCATGTTAAAAATGCTTCTAAGACACACACATTATTACAATAAAATAAAAAATCCTATTGTTTATTTCATAGCCAAACTATATTACTTGCATTGTTAAACAGATTAAAAACACTGATGACATTCTTATCAAACTAAACACATATAGAACTTATTTTAATATGGAATTTAACACAGGACTTTTGAATTATTTTCCTTACAAATATTGATATGTTACAAAAAAGCACATATTATAGTCTTATTTATATTATTTTCTTTTAAAATCTCCAGAAATGGCTTAATATTCCATCACTTTTCCTCTTCTTTCCACATGCCATTTCATACTTATTTAGGTACAGGTTGAATAATTTTAATTAGGCATCATACTTCTATAAGAACAAAGTTTCTATACATTTCCCTCTTCAGTAAAATTACAGTTTTGGGATTTTGTTTACACAGTCAAAGAATTAATCTTTCAATTATGGTAAAACTTTGGAAAATGTACAACATAAATCAAAATTATAAAAGCATATGAAAATTTAATAAGTAAATTACACAATAACAGTTCAGAATAACCTGGAGTTACATACAGGAATAAATCAATTAAACAACTGCCAAACTAAGCTTTGATTCTGGCATTTCAAAACATTGGCAGCTATCACTTTGAAGTGGAAAAAGGTACCTGTACAATTAGTCACAATGTTTAAAACAGAGAATAATAAAAAATAGGTAATTAGAAGTAAGAAATATTACACATTACTTATAAGAATCCTCAAAGAATAGAATTTGAAATAATTCATAAAAAAAAAAAAAAAATTGCAAGTTTTGTGGCTTTTCTGGTTAGTGGGAGGTATTTATTTGACTGTTACAATATGAGCACCTAAAACCTCTAAATGTGCTGCGTATAAAGTGTTAAAAATATTTTCTTGAGAATAAAGTTAAAAACCATATTTTCTTTTTCTCTGTAAAAAAATTTGAACTGCTACTCTTATTATAAGTAAAAAAGATTTACATATTGCATTACTTTCAACTTTTTCATGCTAAAAATACCAGATTAAAAATAAATATTAATTAATATAGCTAAATTAAAAAACAAATAGAAAATAGTATATCTAATTAAAAAAAATAAAAAATAAGCAAATATTGTAGAAACTTAACATTCAATTACCCTACTTAAGCTAAAGTTTTCTAGAACAAAACTTGAAATATTTCTTCAGCTAATATTTATTTATCATGCTTATTTTTACAACTACTTTAAAAATATTTTAATATCCTGTAGCATTTGATTTACGTTAAGCAACTTTCGGAAATTTTTTAAGATATTTTCTCTTCATGTCATTTGGTAATTTATTAAAAATAAAATGATTTACTTCTCTTAGATTTATACAACTTAAAAAAAATATTTGCAGCAGAACAGGCCTTACATTTTTAATGTTATTGCAAAGCAAATTTCTGGATTTTTTGCTCCTTTTAAAAACATTTATACTAAAGAAGTTATGCAAGCAACTTAATACAGTACAAAATCCGAGATCTGGAAATGTCGAGAACCTCAACAATTCCGAATTTTAGATTATTGATTTAAGCCCAGCAAGATAAAATTAAAAGCATGAAATAATTTTCTATGAAATCAAAAAAAAAAAAAAAGATCAATATTTACATGTTCGTTTTATTAAACATTTCCTTCAATGTAATTGTTTAAGCTTCTTCTTTTTTTGTGTGTTAATATTTTCTTTTTAATTTTGTAGATAAACAAAATTTCTTGTTCAGTTATAAAGTTCCACTGTTCAAGTCTTGGAAGTGCTTTGCCAAGAATTCCAAACTGTCAACAGGAATCTTTTCATTTCCAAAAACTTTTCTGTCATTTTCTTCTCACTCGGTAGTGATATTTTCTGGATTTAAAACTATATGACAGATTTTGCCATCCCTTGATTGACTGCTAATCGGTGTACTGGCATTGCAGTGGAAACTTCTGTTTTATCATCTTAATTTATTATCACTTCTCCACAATTCTTAACAAATTCCATTAATTGGAGAAATTTACCTTCTACAGTATTTAAAATCCACATCAATATAAGTTTAAAATTTACATCAAAATAATATAATTTTGAAAACGTAACCTCTTAAGCCCAATAGAATCTCTTCAACATCAACGAAAATTCAAACTTTAATTTTAATAGATGTAATAATAATAGCCTCCTGGATCAGATTAGAAAGTTAAGGAAGAAGACAATTTACTTTGCTCACTGAACTGATGTTCTTCGGAATCTGATCCTTTGTTTTCTACTATGTTAACAAATGACAAACTTTTCGAACATCTCTTTAAAAAAATGCTATATCTTAGCATATCTCTTTATTGTTTAAGTCAGACAGAAAAATGTTCTCTGCAGGTGTAGTTGTCACTGACATCAATCAACATTAAAATGCTTTAGAGTTATCATGTTGATAAAACCAAAATGCAAAGCTGCTCTAAACAAGTGGCATTATTTGATGACCTTCCATAAATATATGGAAAAATTAAAGGAATAATTATTCGAATATTGGCCTTAACTCACAGAGTTGAATTCACCATCTAATTGCTTCACAGACTTTCCTTAACTTTATATTGCTGCTTACTAAATAATATCTAAGCTTAGTGTTGCTTCTCAAGATCATGTACCTAGAGGTCTCTCTTGAAGCCACATCCACCGCATCTGGATGCCTGCCTCTCTCTCCAGCCGGACTTTACCCCTGTATTGAGCAGTGCTGATGGTCTGGAAGTTCATATTATGAGATCATTCCAGATACTGGATGCCCGAATTTCGGACTTTGTACTGTACTTCAGATTCACAGTATTAAAATATTTGTATTTTAAAAACACTACATATTCACAAAAAAATTAACAAAAAGTCTACATGCACTTTTATGTAAAAAATATATTCACATATAAAAAATAACAATAAATACACAAAGAAAAATTGATGTTTGATTTCAAATGCAATTTTCTAATCGATGAGCAGTTTAGAGTGATATAATGTTCCAAAATACAAATTTCATTTTGCATTTTTTTCTTTTAGAAAACAAGGCAATACATTTTAATATCAAGAAATAAAATACAATCTGGTTGTAGCTTTAACAAGTTCTTAATTCTGTGCCTATTAAGATTTATACATAAATCACCAAAAAGCACACCCAGGAACTCTATAAACCTATGTTTTTGCAAGGAAAGAAAATACACATAGTTCAGAAAATAGATACAAAAAGGTAACTCATTATCTAAACCATCTAATTTAGAAGGGTTGAAGTTAAAAAAAAAGTTAAAAAAATAGCTTTTATTCCAAAAGTATTTTCTGATCAAATATTTCAAAATACTGAAAAATCAACATTCATGCTGAACCATTACAATAATCAAATATCAACTGCGTCTTCGTATACAGCTTTCATATATGAAAATAAGCACTTTTAAAGCAAACTATTCAGAATAAATGTTCCGTGAATTTTTTATTAGTCAGACTGCTATGTAGACAAAAGTGACTGCATGAGAAATTTTGAGTTTTCAGAAATATTTTAAGATGCAAAATGATGAAAATTATCTGATTTTATTTTAAAGATTTTTTTTTTATCTACCAACCATAAAATGTAATTTTTCTTTTTGATTTGTTATCACTGTTAATACACTTTTATTAAAAAAATATATTTCACAGTTAACTTCTGAAATTTCTACTTTGCTTTACTTTAATAGACCATGCCACAGTTACATACAGCTTACAATGACAGTAAAATCTTATTTGACCAAAATGGTAAATAGAAACCCCCACATTCATGGTGGTACTATTTTGAGTGTACAATTAAGTGCATTTTTAAACCCTGTTTCAAAGTAAAACTTTTATTACATATACCACACACATATGGACGTTTTCCATCATGAAATCTCATATGAGTTCTGAGGTTATCCTCCCTAATAAAGCCTTTGCTGCATACAGTGCATGAAAATGGACGTTCTCCAGTATGGATTTTTAAATGTCTGTGCAAATTTCCTTTCAGACTAAAGGTTTTCTGGCACACTTGACAGGTATACACATGACTATCAGGATGCTGAACTTGTTGCAGCAAATGACGATCATCAGATAATAGAAGTCTTATTAGAGTAAGAGAAGCATATTCTTTCGCCATACACAGTTCCACGATTATTTCTTTCTTTTAGAAGTTCTAAAGGGAATAAATAAATGAAATAAAATTAAAACAAAAGCCCAGGGTGAAAAACAGTAATAAATATATTAATAAACATCACTACTTTGGAAGTAACTTTTCCTCAGATATTAATAATAATATTCATAAATTAACCTGCAACTTTAACACATATGAAAGAAGTAATTAATAACAGTAATGCATTCTTATCAATAACAGAGCCTACTTTAATGATGCAAATGATAAGCAAGTTAAACAGAGTGTTTGTTTTATAAGATAAGAAAAACAAAGCAAAAAACCAGAACTTTTCACTTATTTGAAATAATTTATTTAGTAACAATTACAGACATTAATTTCAATATATATTAAAATGAATGGATTCAGCCAATTTCTTATTTTACATGTACAATACCCTTGCTAACAATTAATATTTAGTTTAAAAAATCTAGTAATTTTAACAAATAACTAATTCCATTCTACAGAATGATAAAGACAGGAAATTCTAATATTTACAATATTGTGCATAGTACATATAACTTTTAATTCGTACTAAATAATAAGAACTGAAAGTACACATATTTAAAGTAAAATCTGTAAATATAGACAAATCAACTAAGTTCTCACAATGCTTTTCACTGCTACAGTAACATTAAAACAATTATCAATATATGGACTATGCGAATACAGACTGAAGAAAAACAGCTTTAGAGTGTTATATCCACAGACTGACTCACATCCACAAAGCTTTTTCTTTTCCATTTTCATTTGTCAGTGAAAAAAATGAATAAAATTAAAGTCAAGTTTGTAATCATTAAAAAAAAAGTTTAATTTAAAAGAAGTTCCCTATAAAGCTGAAAAAATCAGCAGTTCTTCTTTAGATGGCAGGAATACATACCTTAAGCCACTTTATTAGCAGAATTTTAAGCTTTGGTACTGAAGGTTTGTTAGATGTCTGAGAAATTGGCTTGCAATGTCTCCATAACTTACCTGCATGCAGTAAAATCAAAGATGTGTCATGAATAGCCATCACATATGAGAGGTTTGAGCAGCATACTATCAGGAAGATGTCTTTGATGTGAGTCATTCGAAATAGTTTATCAGTGTTCTTTCATAAAAATACAATTGAATAAACAGAAATTAAATTTTATAATCTTTATATTTTAGTTGAAATATGCACTTTCAAACTCTTGCAAATAGTAGCTAGAAAAATTAGAGTGCTAAAAATATCCAATGTTAACATTCATTTGTATATCAATTATTTCTATAATTTGAAAATTTTAAATGAAGCTGAAATCAAGTTAAACTATAATGATAAAAAAAAATAACCTTCCAATAAGGAACAAAAAAACTACTATTTTATCACAAAGCTGTAGGAGAAATTGATAGCTATTATTAAAACTTTTAAACTTAAAACTTATCTTGCTTTAAGACTTATCTCTTATTGAATCTTTGCTCTTTTGAAATATAGTTTACTCACATCATCTGCATATATATATTTTTTAATTCTTACATTGCTTATTTACTTCTAAAACATTTTGCATGTAAACTAGTACTATTTGATAATCTTGTTCACATGAAAACAGAGTATTGTTATATACTTATAAGACTCACTGTAATGCATTTGCATTATTTCATACTATTTAGCAACAGCTGAATTAATATTGCTATATATTTCTATCTATCGCATTTTAGAACTATATGACCAGTTCCTTATGATTATGCATTTTTAAGATCTTTATCATCCTATCTCTTACAAAAGCTTATTTTCACAATCAATTACACATTTTAGCAGAATAAAGTAAAACAGTTCTTCAATACAGATACATATCTTTATTGAGATGCCCAAATAAAATATTTTATGAATAAAAAAGGTTTTCAGTTTGTTTATGTAAGTTGAATTACACATGATCACTTTTAGAAATAACATAAAATAATTTGATTATCATTTTCTTTATTTAAAACTCATTAAATAACTTATTACAATACCATTTAAAGACTGAGATATTACATGAGAAGGCTGACATTTTTATATTTAAGCAATATATAAATAGTGCAGTAATTTGTGTACATTTTAATTTAATACTAAGCATTTTCTTGCTAACAATAATCATAAGTTCTAAATTTGTAATATTTCTACTATATCATTCACACAGCTCTATCATTCATAACAGTAAAATACTTTTGTTTCTGATATTTACTTTTTTTTATAATGATTAATTCCATAGAGTTTTAATGTAACATTACAGATACATTTAAAACTTTATCTAATCAAAATAGGTCATAAATTTTTTGGGTTTTTTTTTAACATGATAACAATAAGAGAGATAACTATTTTAATATTTTGCATTTTAAGAGTTTAAAAAGAAGTACACAGATTATGTAAGATCTTCACCATAACTTGAAGAGCAACACATGAACATTTTTGAATTATTATCCATCACTGGCCAAGATAAATGAGCTACATATAGAAGTTCATACTGCAAAAAGAAATGCCTATTATGTTTACACAGTTTAAAAAGTTAAACAAAATGCCACATGCTATGTGATAATAAGATAAATTATGATGTTATAGCTATTGAATGCACAGACATACATTTCAGTGGAATTTAAAAATAAGAATCCTTGATTCACCCACTAAAAATACTTTTCATTTCCTTTTTAAATGTAATATGAGTTATGACTTGAAATAATACAAAACTTTAAAAGTTACAAGCAATTATTCTAAATTTACTAACATTAAGCCTCTGTCACATTAAAACTCTATAGAATTCTAAAGTTCTCTTTAAAATCCAAGAACAATTCTATGAATTTAAAATTTCATATTATCCATTAGGCACAATAACAGACTTGTCTAAGTAACACTATATTCTGAAGAACAATGTTTTTAAAGGCGTTCTTTTTTAAATTTAGGATGCTAAAAATTAAATCAACTAAACGCTTCTTCAGTGTCTTCATAAGCACAACTGAAGTTCTGAATCATATTTCTTTGAAATTTTGAAAACTAAAAATTAAACTAATTAAGCATCATTAAAACTGCTTTCATAATCTGATTTAAAGAATATTCTGACAAACTCTTTTAGTTAGCTGTGTACAGACCACAAGGAAAGTTTATAACATAATAGAATCTATAATAAAGAATTTCTGAATACTGAAGTCGTGAATGCACTGCAGAATATACACAATTCAGACCAAAGTCTTGAAGGCATAAATCTTAAATCTTTGGGTAAATAAAATTTTGAAATACTAGAACAAGAACTTAAAGAATCTAAATTCAGTACATTCCTTTACACAAGTTAATCCATCAAATTTATTATATGATAAAGAATAAAAAGGTGACTGGCCTCTTCTTTGGGTAGAAAAAACAGATTTTCACATACTATGTACAGTCATTAGGTTATTTCGGAAGCAGGAGTGATGAAAAATGAGCAATGCCTTTGCCGGGACTCGAACCATGGAACTACGCGCCCAGCATGCTAACCACTACACCACGAAGGCATGCGAAGAAGGGGAAAAATACTTTAGAACTAAATAAAGCAAGATTCTTCTAGTTTTCATGATTTGGAAAATCCCCCCCCCCAATGGCGGGCACTTGCCTATAATGGCATTGGCCATTACTAAGGCTAGAAGTGGTGGCCATTTTATTGTGGAATTTGGCCTAATTGGCATCCACTGTTACCTTCCATGAAGGGGCAGACAATTTTACACCCATACCTTAACCAAAATTCGAACCTGGGCCATTCAATATCGCAGTCAGACTCCCCTAACCACTATAACATCTGGGCGGCTGATTTAGAAAATTTAAAAAATTAGACTAATTAGAATCAACAAAACAAGTAAAAAGAACACTGGTAAATGCAGAAATACACTTATTATCTAATGTTTGACAGATTGGTTAATTAATCATAACAAAAAATGCAAAAACTATCTACCTGATGACAGGGTTGACTTCAAGAAGGATGTCCGGAAAACTACAAAAGTCCTATGCACCCAGTATGCCTGCTAACGATTTAACTCAATGGGGGAAAAGTGAGTAAAAGAGGAAGAATTATGGTTCAATATTTTTTACAATCTGACCATTGGTGATGGGCTTCTCTTAAATAATAGTATATATACTTTCAAACATTTCACAAGCATTATTTGTTTTTAAAATATGTCAGCACTAGGATTAAGTAATTTAGTATTTATTGACAGCATTATGGACCGTGCACTTTATTTAATATTTTAAAAGATAATTTAAACTTACCCGCCCAAAATTTCGGTATTAAAAACCTTTTTTTTTTTAATCAGCTTCTCTTAAATAATAGTATATATACTTTCAAACATTTCACAAGCATTATTTGTTTTTAAAATATGTCAGCACTAGGATTAAGTAATTTAGTATTTATTGACAGCATTATGGACCGTGCACTTTATTTAATATTTTAAAAGATAATTTAAACTTACCCGCCCAAAATTTCGGTATTAAAAACCTTTTTTTTTTTAATCAGGATAACAATTAGAGGTTAGAAAGACTTTTGTGAGGAAACTTTTCTGTTACTTTTTTTGATTTAAA
>KK119722.1:141705-152120 GCA_000611955.2 Stegodyphus mimosarum | reverse complement strand
AACAAGTAACGTAGTTTTTCTAAGGGAAATTTATAGATATTATTAAAAATTTCACATTCCAAACACTAATTTTGATTAAGAAATAAAGCAATATTTCAATGCAATTCAAAGTGCACAAACACTTTTGGAGCCACTGTATACTATTTGTCTCTAGGATCATAATACTGGATTTCTAGAGTTTTTTTTAGCTAAAACCTTATAAAAATAATATAACGCAATCAAAGAGTTTATTAGGTGCTTCCTATTATAAAATGACCAAAATATAATGAAATTTACATAAAAAGATTAAACAGCAAACAAATACTTTAGTCTTAAAATAATGAGATCTAAATTATATTTCAAGGTATGATATTATTTTCGGATTTACAAGCAATCCAATTCTGAATCTAATCTCCTTAGGTAGTAATGAAAAATCCAGTCAACCCTAATCTGCCAAATCTTGCAGCTGCCAATCATTTTGGTGACATAAAATTTGCAACTACATGCAAAATAGAAACAAATATGTCCTTTTTTTTATGTCTTTAAAATATTAATAATATACCTAAACATGCCTTTCTTTTGTGAAGGTGATGATACCACATGAATTCAGCCATATAAGAATCTAAGTGATATTGTGCTGTCCCATGGTGTGTTTTATACTGCTATTTGGCTGGACTCTACAATCGCTCACTGTGCACGTACTCTGGCATCCAGATCTACAAAGTAATACTTATGATTAACTTTGAAATGTTCGAAATTAGCAGTTCTTATTTTGTCCGCATTTATAAGCTTTCCATGAATCCCAGTATATTGCAAAACCTTCTCCAGTGTTATCTTTTATCACATGCATAAGCATTATTGCCTTCCTTTTTACACACACACACACACACACACACTAAAAAAAAAAAAAAAAAAACACTCATTCATTTTCTTGCAGATGCCTCCAAACAACCATTGCTTGGGGTTAGTTTCCATGCATAGATTTTATGTTTCAACTAAAAACTCTTATCATTATTGATGAGGAGGTTGGCCCCTCTGAATTTAGGTTTTTCGGCTTTGTAGAAAAACAAATATTGTGTGTACAAACTTCTCTTAAATAACTGTTCCAATCAATAACAGTTTTCCCTCAATTCTAATTCCTCTTTACTGCCATTGAATACTACAGTTAATTCTCTATGCCAGCCGCAAAAGAATCTTAGTGCAGTCAGAAATCAAATGGTTGAACTCTTAATCCATGTTTCTTTCTGCATGAATAGTAGGTTCTGACAAGTCTTAATATTACAATGCCACTGAATGTGTGTTTTTAAATAAAGTGTCGTATCATAGACATTAACGCAGTTTGTGGATGAGAGTACAATTCCTTATCTTGTTGAAAGATTCTATAGCTTCTTTCCATAATTTGTGAATCTCAAATTTTAAACATTTTTTAAATGCAGGGCTATAACAATATTTAAAAAAGCAACAGCTTAACTGCGAGAGCTAGAAAGAAATTCTTATTAAGATCCCACTGAATGACTGACTGGTATGGTATAGCCAAGAATACCACACAAGAATGCAGTGCACCTGGCTCAACTAATAATGGCGCAAGGGCCCATTATGTGTAGCTATCTGCACATGGAATTCCAAAGGGAAATGGAGAAGGTAGGAAAGGGTGGAGACTATAACATTACTAGGCATACGAAATCATGAGAAAAGGGAAGGTAAGCCTAAGTACAATAGTGTTGTTTGTGATACGAAGACAATTTTGCAAAAACATAATGAAATAAAAACTTAATAGAAAACTAAGAAAAATCACATGTAGTACATTACATCATTATTGGCTAAAACTGAATCATATGTTGCAGGTTCCATCATTATTCCAAAAAATCATCTATAAACAATAGCTCAATGCACATCTATAAGGAATAATGCAAAGCAAGAGCATCTACAAACAATAGCATCTATAAGAAGCAAATAAGCAATAGCGCCAAGATGATATTGCTTTCATTTGTGAAAAATGATAGACTGAATTTTCCATAAGTACCTTTTTTATAATAATATTTCCATATGTGTGCATACAACCTAATGTGGAAACTATCAATCCATCAAGACACTGAAATTTTGTTCTTGATAGACATAGCACCCATTAATCAACAGCAGTTTTAGTTTTACAATGAAAAAGGCATAAGGAAAATTTTTATGCATACGTAATAATGATTGTGATTTCAGAAACTCATTAACTTTTAATGCAAAAAAAAAGTTTATCATAATGTGAGGGGTTAACATAAATAATAACAGTTAAACTGACCTTAGCTTTGCATATAATGGCTCAAAATTTAATTGTAAACGAGTCTTTATTAGGACTTTTTTTTTTTTTTTTTTGGCATCTACTTGCTATACATGCTCCTTTAATACAATCTTTAAAATGAAAATTCTCTTGTAATAGTTAAGAGAAAAAACCATAAATATCAACTTATATAGCAAATTGTAAGAACTCAATTTGAACTGATAGTCACAATAAAAACCATGAATGAAAATCAAATCTTAAAAAATGTGGAATATCAGAAGATGTTTTTAGGAATTAAGGTATTAGTTAATGCCTCTTTTAATATTTTACATAAAATAGATTTTTGAATTGAACATTAACCGTATTTTTTAAAATCTAAGAAACATTGCCCCTCCCACCAAATTACAAACATAAAAAACATGGTTATTTTAGAATGAATGGCATCTTAGAATAATTTATGATTAAAAAATATTTCCAAGATGCATTTTACTTCATTTAATTAGAGTCAAAATCTTTTCTCTTTTAGTATTACTGAAATTAATTCTAAGCTAGGGTTTACCTCAAAATCAAAGAAATAAAGTAATAAATATTTATATACAAAGACTGCTCAAAACAGAATTTTAATTTCTGAATATGAATAACCTATGGCTTTAAACTGTTGCATGGTAAAAATAGAGCAAAATTACATATTTTGTACAGAACTTAAGTATGTTCTTTAAAAAAGATGTCTAATAAAAAGCATTTTTACTTTTTAAACCACAAAACTTTAGTATGCATAGCAATAACAGATTTTAAAATAATGCAATAGGCTACATAATAATAATACATACAATTCAGAACATTCATATTTTCCACTGATAAAGAAATATACAAGATGATACTAAAAAGAGACACATTAAATTTCTTACATTTCAGGTTTACTTTGAAGAGAAATATACTTTAGAAAATATACAAATGGAATTTTACAACAAAAAAATACATAACCAAGACTTAAAATTCCTGTTTGTACTTACTAAAATAACTGTGAATTAATATAATCATAATAACTAGAATATAGTTTATTGCATGTGCGTAAATTATATCCCACAATATAAAAGTATACAACATTAAATGAAAATATACTACAAATAAAAATCGCAAATTCAGTTTAATTTTTATTACAGCTTCATACTTAAATTAAAAAAACAGTCTTCTATGCAAATGCATAAAAATAATTTTTATTTGCATAATATAGAATTATACAGACCAAGAAATGATGGCCACAATATTAACTTTGTGCAACATAATAAGTAAGCAAGTTAGAGAAAATATATAAATGGTGGAAATAATATTATAATAAAAGTGCACTTAAAAAAAAGGGGGGAAGATGCTACAGTGAAACCTTATTTCATGAACTAAAATTGTTCCTATTTGTCAACCAAAACAATTTTTTCCACTGATGTTAATGTAAAATGGATTAATTGTTCCTGGACTACATATTATTACACTTCACAATACACTGTACCTGTATATCCTAAGTTTTTTTCACAAGTATATTACCCAAGACCCTTGGAAATCAATTAGTATACAAAAAATGTAAACAAAATATTAAACAGACAAAACAGATGAAAACATAATTTAATTTTACTGTACCTGTAGAAAGGAGAGCATATGAAGAAGACTGCATAAGCAGAAAATGATGAGAAAGATGTTATTGTTTAGATGTGAAATTTTCTACTGTATACTTTTAAAGGGCTTTTTGTTTCTTCTTTTTTTTTTTTTTTTTGTCTCCAGCCATTACTCGACACTGCTTGAGACTCGCTGGGCCTCTTTTCACTCAAAATCTGTCCAGTGTGATTTGTTGTGTGCATTTTAAAATATTTCTAAAGTGAGACAAGACATTATATCATTAAAAATGCTTAGGTTGTATTTTACAACTGGTTTCTTACGGTGATATATGATGAAAAAATGAGATATTTATGAAAAAACTTTGGTTCTTACCCCATTTTTCACAAATTTTGTGATTCAAAGAACTCATTTATTTTCATTTCTTCTTCTTTTGATGACATTTCTTCTATAAAAGCCCTTTCTTGCTGCTTCGGAAGTTATTTTAATTCATTCCCATTGAACTCAATTTTATGGTCCTTTTTAATAACTTCTCCACATCTTAATTCTTAACTTCTTATCCAACGGTTTTGTCTAGAAATGTAATATCATAGATAACAAACAGCATTCTAAGTGTCAATGTCTCTATGTGCTACCCAATCTAGTCATAACTTCTTCCAGGCTGAAGTTATAGTTTTGCTACCAGGCTTTGTAAATAAGAGTTAAGCACTGGAAATTATTGAAATAATTTTTACAAAAAGCTCTGAATGTTAATTATGTAGCACAGGTTACCTCAGTCATATTTTGCCAACTTCAGGGTTTACAACTCGAGACGTTATTCATTATCCAAGACACTTTTATGTTCAGAAAATTTGTTCATGAACTGACTGACTTGCCTGACATTCTGACTTTTTCATGAAATGAGGCTTTCATGATCCAAGGTTCCACAGCATTTTAAAAGTGAACAATCATTATCAACAATCACAAAGAATCATTATTATTTTTTTAAAGGGGAACATAAATGGCCTCATTCACTAGAAACTGCCTTTTATTAAAATTTCTATATAAATTTTCAAAAACAAAAAGTACTGTATTTGAAAGAATCAACAGCAAATTCAATATTTACTTACAATTGATACTGATCCTTGCATTGATGATAATTTGCTAATAAATTATATATCTCACTGCAGTATTTATGAAAAACTCTTTGGATTTCTTAACTTACATTAACCCTCTCCCATTTTCAAGAATTTTTCTTTGAGCTTCTCAATTATGGGTTCCCAAGATTTGTTAAATAATTATATGGCAAGTACTAGCATATTCCTCATGTATAATCTTGAAAATTAATTAAATAAATTATTAAAAAAATTCTTCTATCTTAAGAAATAAGAATAAAAGAATTTTAAAAGATTAATTTTCCAATCTCAAAACATATTTCATGAATACTTATGATGATCATTAACTGATGATTAATATATAGCATAAACATTATTTGACTTCAATTAATTGTACATAAAATAATTCTCAGTGATTTAAAATTGAGTAAATAAAATTGCTCAAATTTTTTTTCTAAAAGATCATTCAAATAATCATAATTCCACCATGCTATGATTTTATTTTATGCATAGCATCGATTAGAAAGTTAAGAAACAATATTTAAATAAACTTCACATTTGTCATATTCAGCATTACTTTATTTCCAATGTAAAATGCAAACAGTATTCCCAATGCAAAAATGACCACATTGTACTGTCATCCATAATGTGTATCTGTACAAAACTTGAACTCAATGGCTTTGCAAGAAGTAGTCTGCTATCCATTTTTAAAGTTTTGACCGTAGTAACAAACACCATGAGGAAGTTAAATGAAAGTTTACAAAAACATAACTAGTTTTAAAAAATTCCAGACAGGCACCCAATTATTATTTTCTTTTTGTATGTTATAATTTTAAAGTACCCCAAAAAAGTATAGTATGTACCACAATAAAATAATGAGAAACAAATTTTAAAACGACATATTGTGAAAAATGTGTAGAAACTTATATGAAATGGAGAGGAAAAAAAAAAAAAAAAACAGTACAGTAGATTTTATTGCAAATAACTGTAATTGTAAACACAAATAAATCTTGTTTTTGAGATTAAAAAAATGAACTAAATGTAAATACAAAATTTGTCTATAAACAATAAGGGGAGCTATATATAAAATGACAGATGGCTTAAAGCCAGCTTAATTTCTTTATAAATAATTCTTTCTAGTAAGATGAATGAGATTAATATATAAATATACAAAAGTAAATTTTAGAGAAATCTGTACAAAAGCATGAAAAATAGGGTGATGTAATGACACCATAACCTTGAAACTGAAGAGCAAATACTTCCCCTTCTGTTTCACACAGCACATTTTTTTTAAAAGTAGGAAATTACCAAATTTATATTTTTCTATCATTCTTGTTCTAAGAGGGAAAAGAATTTGCTTCATAATGTGTGAAAATTTCAAAACTTTGTTACCAATACATTTTTAGACGCTGAAATGAAATTTCAGAATCAATCACCTATGAGAAATAACTCCAAAAAAAAAAAAAAAAAAAAAAAAAAAAATTCTGAAAATTCCGAGGAGGGGAAGGGGATACAAATTCAGTCAAAATATTTTTTCCTGCTCTATCTGATGGTGCAAACAGTATTTTTCTGAAATTGAGAGATTGTTTAAGAAACATGGGAAAAATAATTTTAACATTAAATTAAAAATTAAAAGTCTAAATCGAATTTTGAAAAAAAAAATCGCTTTATCACATTTTATTGTCATCCATAAACAGTGTAAGTACAAAACTCAAACTCAATAACTTATTAGGAAATTAGTTAAAAATCACTGACAAATTTTTTACCATAACAACAAACACTAAGAGCTACTTACATGAAAGCTTATAATCACATTAGCTTAACTTAATTATTGGTTAAAATTTTCAAGCAGGACTACAGAAAAATTCAAAACGTATCATTTTCATGAATGATTAACAATATCGATATCCATTAACAATTTTTTTGCTTTTTTTTTAAATTTATGAACATGTACTTAAGGAATAGAGTTTATTTTATATTATGAATTAACAAAAAGAAAAAGGTCACAATTATATTTAATTTATATGATTCCAAATAAAATGAAGAATTTAGTAACTTCTATTGCACAGAAAGGATGTACTACTCAAAATGAAAATTTAAGAAGTATGCTCTCCTAAAAGTATTTTCACTAAAAAAAAAAAAAAATCAGGAATATATGATGTAAAGCATGATATAATAAGGAAATATGGATTTAAAAAATAATCCAAAATAAAATGAAAAGTTTTTTTTTTTTCCAAGTGATTCACATTTTATAAACTGCAACTTACAAGAAAGATACAAAACACAAAAGTTGACTCTTTGATGCGCAGATTTAATTTATATAGTAAAAACATATCTATGTAGTAATAAATCAAAATGAGGAACCTCCACGAAATTGCAAATTAGTAATTTTTTGCATGAGTCTTCAAATGTCTTTTCAAATTTTGCTTTTGATTGAAACATTTGCTGCAAATTGAACAAATATATGGCTTTTCACCACTATGAATTACCACGTGCTTCTGTAAATTCCATTTATACCGTGATGAATAGCAACATACTGAGCAAGAATAATCAACATTCCAACAATCAAACTTGGAACAAAGTACACCTTGACCTTCATTTACTATAATAAAAAGATATATATATATAAATTTTAAATTAGTTCAGTATTATAAAATACAGATATTTAAGCATGATTTTAAACTTTATTCAAATGCAATTTTAAAAGAACTTTTAACATTTTACTACTGAATGAGAATAGTAATAAAATCAAGCAATCTTTCAAACATGATAAAATAAATAAAATAAAACTGATATTGATAACAGACTATATTTGACAACACATTTGAATTATTTACATCAGAGGGAAGGAAAAGCTTTTAATGGAATAACTCAAATAAATAAATGCAGAATCTTTATACGCTAATTTTAAAAATTTTACCTAATGCTAAACAAAATCCGATTCAGTATTTGAAATTTTATTAACATCATTAAAAGAGAGATCTAAAATTATTTATTAGAATTTTTTTTATTTAATTAGTTTTCCCCTCCCATTTTAGTATAGATAATGATTAAATTAGGAAATTTAACTAAAATATCTTCATCATACTATACTTTTTGATGCAGCTGCATTCATCAAAAACAACAGGGTATGAGAATACCTGTTGTCCTTATTCTATTGATGGCGGTTGAAACACTGGAAAATGAAACACTTGTATAAACTTGTAAAATATTACTAATCAACTATGACAAAAAATTTTCATTTTTATGAGATCTTCAGGCCAAGTCGTCATAACTACGAATACATATTTTAAATGTATTCGCTTGAAAAAATTAAGTAATCAATACATAAACTTTTTTTTTATATTTAACCATTGCACTTAAGCTACAAAATTATTAAACATTTTTGTGACATTTTACCCATTTAATCTTTTTAATTTTCAACCAAAGGAATATATATTATGTAAAAGATATGTCTATTAATTAATCTACCATTATCTCTTCATTGCAGTTCTAATACTAATCTTATTTACAAAATATGCTATATCTACAATAACTCTTCTTTTAATTTAAAAATTTTCTTATTTTATACCTTAAAAAATCATTTTAACATCAAATAGTATTGAAAAGATTCTGAAATATGTATTTCTGTGATAAACAATGCAATATATGCACAATTATGCATTGTATAGATGTTTAAAACAACCAATATAATGACAGAATACAATATATAAATATTTTGGAAACATAATTAATATTTATTCAAAACAAACAGAGCTATTAAAAACTATTTTATATGTAATAACTAATTCGGATTTATAAACTGCAAAGGTCAACATTTCTACTCCAGAAATTCTGTACCAAAATCATAAAAAGATTCCCCCAAAAGAGGGTTTCTGCTATTCTAACACAAAAAATCGTTCATGCAATTAACATAAAATTTCAGTAACAGCAATATCTCAGCTATGAGAAACTAATACATAAGCCAGTCATAATTATAAACTGAGACATAAGAGGTAATGAGAAAGGATTCAGTTACTGTTACATATTAAAATACAAGAAAGCTTCATGAACAAGAAACAAGAAAATATTATGTTACACAGATAACTTTCTTTTTGGTCTGAGAAGTGAAATCATAAAGAAAATAATTTAAGTGATCTATTTTGCCACAAAGTTGACAAAGATGAGCATAATTCACACATGTAGCATTATTTTACAATTAATTTACTTATAAATTCTACAACATTCTGTTCCATCACTTATCTCTACTTTAAAACATAAATCATATAATACTGTAAATTGCAATCCAATAATTAAAAATTAATAAAATCAAAAATATCTGTATCAGTTATTATAAATACATTAAAAGTAGTATCATCATTAGAATAAAAGCTATTATTTTCTTTCTTCTTCCATGATACTTTTATA
The DNA here is from genome assembly GCA_000611955.2 of Stegodyphus mimosarum. Lineage (NCBI taxonomy): Eukaryota > Metazoa > Arthropoda > Arachnida > Araneae > Eresidae > Stegodyphus > Stegodyphus mimosarum. The sequence goes on along the minus strand of KK119722.1, from coordinate 142,769 downwards.
AAGTTATCTATTTCATCTTTAACTACGGCAAGCAGAAGGAAGATTTTGGTAACCAACTTTATTACGAGATTTATACTCGACTCTCTTGAAATTTCAAATCTTCTGCATAAATTTAGTACTTAGAACAAGAAAGTTATGCATCATCAGAACTAGACAACCAAGTTTGCTAGCAATTACTTTTTCACTTACTGTAAGCAGTACTCTATTCACAAAGACTTTTCCTTAATCAGCAATTTTGCTTACAACAGTTCAACATCTCAGCAAGATTTTCACAACTCTTAAATTATAATTTGCCTATTGTTGGTCATCTGCATTAATTATGCATTTATAAAAATAGATTAAAAATCAGAGTATGTCAAAACTATTCACTATGACAGATACTAGTATTCTTAATATTCAGGAAAAGCTATTTATCTGATGGACACATAGGATGCCAACCTACTAGTTAAAGAATTCAAATTTTATTCCAATAGTAATAATGGTAAATTAATAACAGTAACAGAGATCAATGAACACCAAGCCCTTCTTATAGGATTATGTTCAGCTAATCATTCTCTATGGTAAAAAATTTGTTTTATTTATCAGATGCACCATCAGGCACCACCAGAGGAAAGGAAATGACTACTAATACATACTTTTAAGTAATCTAAAGCTAGATTAAAATAAATATAATCAGGGTTTGTTGTAAAATAATCCAAGTTTTATTTCACATGGATAGGGAAGACTTAAAATACTTGCAAAAGAATTTATTGTGGAATAAATACAATTATGATTCTTTGTAATACAACATTCTAAAGAAAATAAATTTATAATAATTTTAGGAACATATACGTGATTTATGAATAATGAAGTAAAATTTTCATTGCCATTATTAACAAACAGTGGATACTAATTTATTAAAGACTTTGTGAAAAATTGAAATTAGTGCTAAATTAAAAAAGAAAAAATACTTGGAAGGTTTTAAAGATAAATAATTTATGGAAGATAACATATCCAGTTCATGATGATTTTAAAGAAAATTTTTATTACTACATACTATAAAATTTTTATGATTACAGGATTAA
>KK119722.1:112894-141685 GCA_000611955.2 Stegodyphus mimosarum | reverse complement strand
AATGATTTTCTAAGTTAACTCTTCATGCTCATTTGCATTGATGCAATATCATAAAAGCTTTAAAAGAAAATAGGAAAACTCTCTATCTCTCTCGCACGTGCACATACACAGAAAGGAAAAAAAAATCTGAAAAATCTAAAATTTTAACGGTTGTTCAAGAGTTAAGGTTAAGGTTAAGTGTTGTTAAGGTTTTATGCTCTCACTGAGCTTGCAGTCTATCAGTCTGCTTCTACAGACACTGCTATTAACCCATTTTTTCCCCTCCCTTTTAGATATACTATTCAGTATCATTTTCTTCATACTTACACCATATGCAATTTAACAGCAAAATGGCAAAAATTTTAAAAGCAGCATAGCATTATAGGTTTAGAATTGCCTGTGCAGCATTAAATATTGGTATATATATATATATATACCAGTAATAATGGTAAATTAATAACAGTAACAGAGATCAATGACTGGAAGAAATGACTGGAAATATATATATATATATATATTTCCAGTCATTTCTCAGTTCATCATACCAAAATTTAGTTTTCTTATTAAGACGGCTTTTCTTTGCCCTTTTATTATTAACAGTTTGTGTGTTTACTTTATTTATTTAATATCCCATTCTTGGTGCTGATGCCACATAAAATTTGATTCAACAACAAAATCACAAAATATTTAAAAACAGCAACTTTGGTGAAATTCCAATAGACAGTCTCACACAATGGAGATAAAAAATATGTTTTATTCCACACAGTGCTGATACTGCTAACTTTGTTTTAATTAATTTTATGTTTGTTAATAAAAAATTCCTTAAAGTTTTACAAAATATGAAATAGATAATAAAACAAATTCAAAACTGAAAATTCGGGCTTCCAGGTGCCCATGTTCGGGTGGAGGACTACGTTATTCATAATTTGATGGCTCTTGGTACTGTTGTGTTTTCACAATGCAAGAAACATAACATACATTCACACAGATTCTTCATTATTTAATTTCATTAAATATAATACAGGGCGGTAATACTTCGTGGCAATGATTTGAAAAGTGATACTATACATTTAAGTGTTTTGATACAAAATGCCATTTTGAGACTAATATCCCATTCTGGACTACTGTCTCTTTTGTGTTAAAAAGAGTTAATAGTTATTACATAAATGTCGAACAGCACTTACTAAATTAAGACACAATAAGTTTATTTGATATTTGACTGAATTAGTAAGGTTCTAAAACCTTTGACATAGACCTATCATGCAAAGTTTTGAATATACTTAAAACGAGATTTTCTTTCACTTCTAGACACTTTTATTTTAAATTTATCTTCAGACTTGAATATTGGTTAAATCATTTGTTACATACGAAACAGGCATAAGCATTTCTATGAATAATTAGATGTTTTTTAGATGTCATTTCTGAGCAAACTGCTTAAAACAAATACAAGAAAAGGCCTCTTTCTACTGTGAACTTACAAATGTCTTGTTCGCTGCTATACAACCGCAGTGTGAAATGGATTTAGTGAAGAAGAGTATGTTCACGTTTTAGACAATAGAAGAATAATTCAGACTTTTCCATCTCCTAAAAATGACACTGATAAAAATAAAAATATTACACTGATTTAAGGAAAAGATTAAATTGATTTATTATATGACATACAAAATTTTCAATTTCAAGGATGCAGATTTCCTTAAAATTAAACATTTTGATTTCATTTTTATTTTAATGTAAAACAATTTCAAACACTGATACTTTTCTGTTACAGAATATAGCAGCCAAAATTAATGTAAGCATGCATAATAACCTTAAATCACAAAATTGTGCCCAAAATTGTTAGGCATGTTAATCCCTACAGTAGGTTTTTGACAATGACATGCAGTTAAGCAAAAGAATGTTTTCTTGTTATTCCTGATTGCTCAGATAAAAATTTAATGACTGAGATTAAAGAAAACATCACAGATGGAAGTATATGTTCAGAAGCACTAGATGTTAGAAGTTAGATTAACTGCAAGATATGAACATTTCATTGTAAATCACAAATCCAATTTCATAGACCCTAACATAGGACAGCACATCTAAACAGTTGAATGATTATGGACAAATACAAAATGGCATAATAAATGCCAGGACACACATATTAACACAAAAATAACGTGTTAGTTATTTTTTGCATCATATAAAGACAAAAGCATACAATTCAAACTATATACTGTGTAACATATATATTTTTGACTATTTCGTATTAAAAAGCAGCTTATCTATGTAGATAATTTTACTTCAAAACAGAAAGTACATTGAAAGCAGAGAATATGCATTCATATTAAAAAGTTTTTTTGAAGCCATTTTTTTCCCAATACATATTCAAGGAAATTATTATCACAATTTACATAATAAAATTTTATATTAATCAAGTATTTGCCTGAAACAAATATAATGCACAAACTAGAACAAAATCTTGCTACTGTATTTTTTTGCTGAAATGGGATAATGTTTAATTACATGATATTAATAAAATTTAATATATTTATGATTCAGGCATAATATCTTGAAAATTTAAATCTGTAAGAATTTAACGCCTTACTTCATATGCACTACAGGTATATTAGTAGTTATCTCATCTAAGTTTACATACATTAATTTACACCACAGAAAGGTGCTGCTGTTGTGGACTTCGGTAAATCGTTTGTGTCCTTCAAATAAATATTAAAAATTCTCAATTAATAAACCATAAAATCTTCTATTTATCTTCAATATTATAACAATATGTTGCTCATCAGTATAACAAAGAGGATAATTTTACTTTATCAATAATCTTTTACAAAAACTGTTATTTTACACTATTTATTTAATTAAAAAAAACAAAAACATTCCTACTGCCATTAAGTATGCTGATTGCAAAATTTTATAATTTTAGTTCTTTTTTATACTATAATCTGCATTAAAAAATAAACTTTCTAGAATGATGAAATTTTGTAGAAGCATTCGGACTACAGTTCTCTCTCCCTTACTTTTTTTATTTACTTATTTTAACCTATTAAAGAATCTTCTTTAAATGGTAATATACATCTCAATGCTTGATATTTTACTACTTCTGTTACTTTATATTCACAAAAGTAATACAGAAGCTACTGATTTTAAAACTCCCACCTTTTTTTGCCAGAATTTTAATTTTGCTTAACAATAATGATTTGGTATTATCATATAATTACACAAAATATTACTTTTTATTTTTTTAATAACATAGTCTTCTCTGAAGTTTTTAGACTGCAACCAAATCACCTCTTCTTCTAATTTATTAAAATATTCAATAATTAGTTTTTCCTTGTAACCATTCTTAATAATAGTTTCTTAGATATTAACAATGCATTATATAAACAGGTAAAGGTTTATTGATAAATTTTCAGTGTACATTACTTTTTAAATTTAAAATAACATAGTGAACATAGTTAATAAAATACATAGTTTTTGAAATTTAAACATATGCAGTTTTGCATCAAATTTTAGTAGTTTTTCTTTTCACTTTCACATTAGTTCTTTAAAAATAGTTCTAATACACTTCCTTAATTTTTTGAATACACACTGTTCTTATACAACCGAAAAGCTCTTCAACACATTTCAGCATATTAGTATTGATACTACTAGTACAGCTCTCCACAAAATGCATATTAATAAAAAAATTAACCCTTTGGAACTAAGAGCATATAGGTTTCAGTTAATTACAAAAATGAAGAATAAATAAGTATACAAAAGGCAGAGATTATAAATGCTAAGAATATCATTTATACTTATATAAACTGTGATTAGGTAATTTAAAGGCAAAAAAATTATATATATATGTGTATGTGTGGGTGTATATATACAAGAAAAAAAATTACTTAGATCAATAAAGGTGTAAATTGAATAAAAAGGAAAATATAAGCCAAAACTGAAACAAAAACTAACAACATTATAAAATAACATATAACTCAAAATTCTTTTGTCATTCTCAAGAGTAGCCAAAAAATTTTCAACACAGCTACATTAGTGAATTATATATGGATGATTACCTAAATAAATTAAAAAGTGAGTGTTAAAAATAAAGAGATTTAATGTAATTTAAAATAATACTGCAATGTCCAAAATATTACAGAACTGTAAGGTAATTCAATAAAATTAAACATTTTTTAATCAATCATCAGGATACAATCTGCACTAGCGTGACCCTAAACAAATCATACCATATAAAAATTAAACAATATAAAATTATAATTTCTGAAATTAGAAACTAGAAAAGCAATTTGGTAAATTGATAAACCCCCCAAGAAATGTATAATCAAACATTTTTTTATTGTTAATGTGCAAAATTACTTTTCTAGTTTTTTATTTTGGGAAATATAGTTTTACACCTTTAATTTTGTATTGTATGATTTGTTTATGGATACATCAGACAGACTAAGTACAAAATTTTTTACCTTAAATTTTATTAGCTTTTTCAACTAACATTGTAATATTAAAATCTAAAAAATTTTAAGGGCCTTGCAATATTATTTAAATTACATTATTTTTTTAATTTTTAATAATTACTTTTTGATTTATTTTGATAATCATTCAGATATAAATCAAAAATGTTTGTCTGTTGAAGATTTTACTGCTGCTGCTTGAAATTGATTAAAGAATTTTCAATCATTTGTTACTTTTTTATGTTGTTTTGATTTTGATTTATGTTCTCCCTCTTTGTCAGTTTGCCACCTTTATTGATTTTATTATTTCAGTTATCTCTTGATTATTTAATTAATTTCACAGATTACTGTGTGATCTTAATAATGATAATTTTGGAAGTTCTAAACTCTTGATTATATATATACTTACTCTATCAATTATATACACTTTTAATAAGAAGAAAACGTTTTTGCATTTCTCTTTAATATGCCCTAATTTAAAATAACAAATTCATAAAATTTTCTTTACTTTCCTAATTAAAAAAATAGGTAATATTTTTCAGTTTTATTAAAGCAGTACTTCTACTCTCAACATGTGTCTTGCCAACAATACAACCACTCAACTTTTGTTTCTCAGTAATTTCTTCTACACTTATGTGGTTAAGAATGTTAAATGCTGGTAGTTCAACTGAGATTAGAATGCAGGCAAATGGGCTGGTCGCATAGATGGTTTTTCCAATGTAGAACATGAATACGAACCAGTTTCCATTAGAAAGTCTTCCACAAAGGCATCCTTTGTCTTAGGCAAGCAGCTCTCATGAGCTCAGCCATATTCAAATAATCTCTAACCTTTTACACTCATGCTGGATGCAGTTTATTTGCTTAAAATCCAGTTAGGGATTTTAAGCAATAAAGTTTTTTTCTCTTTCACTGCTTCTTACTCTTTTAACAACTGTTTTGATTTCTTATTTTAAGTTTTGCCTGTTTTTGAAAATGTATTTTTATTTTCTCTTTTCTTAAATTCCAGGACATAGCATTCTGATAATTATCTTTTTAGCTAATTCTGTTTATTTCAAAACTTCAGTTTCATAGATTCCTTTACAAGGCTTAGACATTTTTGCCTTTATTGTAATTTTGATTTTTGCAATGGTGTTATCATTAGTAATTTGCACATTCTATCTCTCTGGGATTACAAGTTATAATTTTTTTAATTAAAAATAATTTTTCTCTTATTTCAAAATTCTGACTTAACTTTCTTTTATTATTATTTTTTTTTTGCATATTATGTATAGATTTACATTCGAATCTCGTCAGGATAGGATATATGTCAATGGCAGCCTTTTAAAATTTCTTAAAATTTTTGTTTAGAAAACAACTTTACATTTTGTATAAATACATTCCTATTTAATTATGTTTAAGTTTAAAAAAGAAATTCTTTGAATTTACTGAGCACAAGTAATACAAATGACATTCTGATAATAATAAAATAAAATAAATAAAAAAAATCTTATTTTTCAAGGCAGGGAAAAATACGAGTGCTGATTACAAATATTACGAATTTTACTTTTTATGCCATTAAACAAAACTCCACTTTTGAATCTTTCATTAATTCTACGTTTTTATTAAAAAAATTTGAACATAAAGATATACAAGTGGTCTGTTAAACCATCCTTGCTGCAGTAGCCTAGCACAGTGGCTACTAGAATAGTGCAGACAGTCGAGAAAAGGACAGCTCATTAACAAGTTGACTATTATCAAGCTGTATCATTAATGAGACCAAAAGGTTACATAATGCAGCAATCCTCATCGAGCTATTGGGAGGAATGTGTAAAAATCCTTGACACATCCCCAAATAATTTTAATTAAACAGATATTTTGTAATTAAAAAAAATATAATGGTAAGAAAAGTATTGTTAAAAAGTATTGGAGAGCCCATGAACTAATGGCTCAAGCACTAATGTTTGGGGTTTGTATAATAAATACATAAATGCAATTTAAAAAGAGTCACATTTTAAAATTTTTGTGCACTTTTCTTAAATATGGATCATTTATGCAAATGCACTTTGTTCCAGACTTCAATTATATATCAATCATACTTTAACATTATTTAAATTCATTACTGTTGTGTAATTCAAATTATTTCTCTACTTAATATGGATAATGAATAGCATACTGAAAATTCATTAATATTTTTTTCCATGCATTACAATTCTTATTAAATAAATAACATTTTGAATACTAATTTACAGATAGTCTGTTACAACTGTCATTACAAAAGTTTCAAATGGAATTATTATATATTTAATTCCTCCTAAATGGTACTTTTTATGTAATATAAATAATATTTAGAGAGCTTTTCTGAAAAACCTAGTACTCAACATTTAATCTGATATTTAAATAAACTTCACCATGGTAAGCATAAACACATATTTTGGAGTGTACTGCAATTATACTTTCTAAAAGAACTACAAAAGATACATAGCTGATGTTTCAAAATGTATCATTGATCTTATCAAATTTATGCACAGCTATAAACATTTTAGCAAACATAATTTTACACACAAATAAACTGAACAATTTTACATCATACGTAAATCTGATTCAACTTAATACAAAATGGGTACTTACATATTAATGCCACTGCAGCTACAGATTTGGCGGTTTTTAAGTGCTGCCAATCTACACCTAAAATTTTTGCGACAAATCATAAAATAAAACACTTTATTTAAAAACATAGTAGTCAATCGGATTTCGGTGGAAAATGGGCCGATATAGAGTTTAACATAGATTCAGAACAGTTTCTATTTTCTTTCACCTGATGCTGTTGCCATATGAACTCTGATAAATAAGATTTCAAATGATGTCTTGCTGTCCCCCTATGTCTTTTGCTCCTCCATTCAGCACTGTCCCACATTCTCTCAACTGTTTGTGTATGAACTCCTGTATCAGGATCAATAAAATTGTATTTATGATTAACTTTAGCATGTAGGAATCCTTCTATTTCTATTCTATTTGTTTGGTAACCTTTCCAACTGTCAGAATAAATTGTACTACCATCTGCAATGTTTTCAATAATTTTATCAAGAAGGGTAGAGCCAGTTCTATTAGGAACAGTGACAACAAACGAATCTTTTGTTTCTCTATATATACCACCAAACACCCACTGTTTGGGTAATACTCAACCACAATTATTTTTACGTTTAGTAAACAAACTTTCATCAATTTCACAATGCAATCTGGTTCACCTACCTTCTTGTTTGGTTTATTCTCCATATCCAACACATATAATTCACGCATGTAATTGTTCCAATCTATAACAGTTTTATCTGATAAATCAAGTTGCTTTTCACAAAATTTAATCGATGTCAACTCCTCGCACCAGCAGTATATGAATCTCAAAGCTGAACAAACTGGAATTCACCTTCCCTCAAACCAGTTGTCTTTTCTAAGTCCCACTTGCTGATCACACTGTCTTAAATTACATTTCCAAAACTTAAGTTTACCAAAATAAAGTTTCATGTCATGGGAATTAGTACATTTTTTTTTTTTGGTAAAATATTTCTCTCCTGAAAAAATAAAATTGCATCTTGTTCTGTTTTTAGCAATACAGTTACTGTTCACAATACAGTGAATTTTCTTCTAATGACTACCTCAGAAAGTGATCAGTATTTCTCAATAAATATCATTCCTGACAATTATAACTGTATTTTCAAAGGCAACCAGACCATAAACAAACTCAGAAAATTTTAAAAAATAGCATCACAACATAGATTTCCATCAAGATCTCAATCAATTTCGAGGACAAGCACGTACAGGTCCCTCTTTGTCAAGAGCAAAGAAATCTGCAAGACTTGAAAACAGTGCACACAAAGGTTGTATTTATACTCCATAGTGCAGCATTATACTCCATAGTGAACAAGAAGGTAGCAATTTCTATTGGCAAAAATATTAACGAAATTGAAATATTAAGTTAATAGAATTTTAAAAGCATTAGGAAGGACTGGATTAGACTTAAAGTCATTAACTAAACAAGATAAATCTTTGTGAATGTGAAAAGCTTCAAGAAAATACAATTTACCAATTCAAGAAGCTTTTTGAATGCCTTTTGCAGACTAAAAGTCAAAATTATGATTAAATTTCCAATAATGATTAGCTACCGAAGATTTGTTAATTTTGCCTTTTCAGACATAAAATTCATGTTCCTAGTATATATTAAAGTGACTAATATCTATTATACCTAATTTAACTCTAAAATTAAAAAGTCATATGTATTTAATAAATCAAATATTTTAATTTCTAGTTATTATTTAAATTATAATGAAACTCTCTTTAAATGATTAACAGCATTAAAGACTATTTACATTATTATTACTATTATTCCTTTCACTTTCTGCTTACACAAGAGGGAAAGTATAACAAATCAATGTTCAAATTGTGCCACAGCAACTCATATCTGGTTATTGACATTATAACAATTGCTTGTGTTTATTTGGAACTGACAATTATTTCATTAATCTTAAGTGGTTAATTTTAGATTAAGATGTTAGCAAAACAAAAAATAAAAGTATTGGATTTAGATAAATTATTGAAGATACTGCAGGTACAACATTGCAGGACACTGCAAAGGTAGTTAGCACATTTTAATGCAATCCTATTTTAATAAATGATACATATTTTTGTGATTATTATTGAAAACAATTTACAAAATAAGATTATAATATTTATTGTTTTCCATATTTTAAATATTATTCATAATATTACAGAAAATTTATTACAAGATAAATTTTTAATTTTTTGCTCTATATAAATAGGTATATATTTTTGTAATTAATTCACAATTTTATTTATGATGATACTAACAAACAAATAAACCACACTTGTATATTTTTCTTTAAGAGCATTAAATAGAGTAAATCACTTTGCAAATCATAAAATGCAATTGCCAACAATCATGTTCTCTAAAACAACCACTTCTACAGTACAGCAAAATTGTCTGAAACTTAAAGATGATTATTTTAGAGAGGATTGACTGTAGATATAAAGGGCATGTAAAGTATAATACTTCACACAAAAAGAAATATCTCTAAAAAATTAAATCGAATTATAGTTTTGGTATTTTCAAAAAAAATATTTCAGTAACTAAATAAGATATTTTAAACAAATACCAAAAGAAGTTATTTAATATGAATTTTAAGTATACCATATTATGCATAAAGTTGATAAAATGAAATCTATTAAAAACACAACACTTCAAAAATTTGTTTCATATTTGATTTCAATATAAAAAGAAAACTAAAATTTGAACAGGCGGTTATAGTAAATCTTTTTGGTACTTACACATTTTCCTGTCAACTGTGAATGCTGGTTCCCATTAACTGTGAAAGCTGGCAAAGATCCTACTGAACTTATGCCAACTAATTTTGAAGGAACAGTTATTTGCTTAGATAATCATAGATCACTCTTATTTAATTATATTATCAACAGATACAAATTAGTGATATAGCAAGTAAAAAATATAAACAGAAGCTCAAGTTTCAAAATTATCTGACAAACTAATTCATTAAAACTTGCCCAGTCATTCTGGTGACAAAGAATTCCTAATGGCCTAGACATTTAAAATAACAACAAAATAATCATTATCCATGCTTACTTGGAGCTACAGGTTTTAGTTTAAATATTAATCAAAATTTTGTTGGGGTATTTTTATTGCATCAATTTGCTGAGTCTCAGAGTGTTTTCTATATTTTGAGCATGACAGCAAGATTAGGTAGCTTTGCAAATACTCCATAGCTTGCTCTTCTGTAGAATGCAGCAAGCAATTTAATACATTTTAATAATTTTCTTAGAACGCAAGAGAAAAGAAGAGAGATAGCAGTTGTGATGTCACTCTTATCCATTATTGGTACTAAACTGCATTGTTCGGTGACCATTTTTGACAGAAAAATATGCAAGTAACATATTTTCTTGCTGATCTTTAAAACTGTATCTTGCTCTACTTTCAAACAATACACACGAGATTTCAAATTCAAAATGATTTCATATGAGTGATATAATGAGACCGGAGTGTTGTATCTTGTTTAAATCTTTTGCCACAATATTTGCATTCATATGGACGGTGTCCAGTGTGCACTCTGAAATGCCTTTCAAGATTTTGTTTTAATGTAAATCCTCTGTTGCATACACGGCACACAAACGGACGTGCTCCAGTATGAAATTTCAAATGCCTATTCAAATTTCCTTTTTGTGTGAATGGTTTATTGCATACTTCACAAATATATGGAGGACTAGAAGCATATTTTTGAGACTGTGAAAGATGAGTAGAACCACCTGAACCACTTGCACATGTATACATCACTCCAAATTGATTCATGTCCTTTATCAAAACTTCTAGAAAAAATAATAATGTGTGATAGTTAAATTTGATAAAAAATATAGAAAGTTTTAAATTTTACAACTTATAAAAAGGCACAAGTACAAAGTTATATATAAAAAATTATATATATATAAAACAGTAACCTAAATAAATATAAAAAGCTGAGATTATATTTTCACATTTTATATTTTTTCCAATCAATAAAAAAGATATAAATCACAATAATTATTTTCTGAGTCCAAATTATTTTTATTATATAACTCAAAGATATAGAAAGTAAACTATCATTAAAGTTTTCATGCAAGTGATTTTATACCAATAAGCATTAGTGAAAATACAAACAGAACTGAAAGATCATATATCCCTCTGAAATTATTTTGATACTTTCCAGTTATTCACATCCTCACCAAAAAGGTGCAAAAAATATTAATAAGGCAATACACCACATCAAAGTATTTATGTGGCAAGCCAGGTATGTGTGTAGCATCCTCCCATATAGCTTTTCTCTTTTCCAGATATCTTCGCCAATCTGATTCCAAATAATGATCTTAGCTTTCTACATGCATATAGTATAATTTGGCTTGCTTAAAGGCATCATTCCCATTTTTTCCCATCTTGTTTTAGAATTTTGGTGCCAAGATTGTGCATGATACTATATTTTTGCAATTCTCTACTTTTTTTTTTTTAGCAAAAACAGATCATTGTGTACATGGGGAGAACAGTGGAACAAAAAATCTACGAGTGTGCATGTCTGTATGGAAAAGAATGTGGGGGGAAAAAGGCAACACTGGATGTATTGCTGAAATAGACAATAAAGATTCTCAAACAGTTTGCCATTGAGTTCATGTATGCTCTTCAAAGTCAGTAATGGGTTGACTTTTCAGTGGAGGTGCAGACAATCAGAAAGTACCATTATTTCGACAGAATGGTAAAAGGGAACTCATTGGTCATTGAAATATATTCAGCCTCAGCATTTTACAGAAATGACTGTAAAGAAAAAAAAAAAAAAACCCTCATATTGTTTATGAGTAATTTTTAAATTAAAAAAATATATACATCAAGTGAATTCAGTTTTTCATGCTTTTTTTGTACTTCGCCTTAAAACACACAACATTTAATAAATTATCTTTTTTAAATAATTTCCAAATTCAGTGTTTATGTAATAATATTGTTTTCAAGGAAAATTTAATAAAATGTTTATCATTGACTACAATTATGAAAACATTACAATTAAAAAAAAAGCTTTCAAATTTAAAAAACAGCTTTATGCCCTTTTCCTTAATTTAAAGACACTTACAACTTAAATTCAGAAATATTATGTGTACGTACCTTTTATTTATTTCACAAAATATTAAACACGCAGCATTACAACTCTAAAAATACATTAAATACACAAAATAATATCACTTAATCAAAATGTCTTTTCATTAAATAATGCCCAATACACAAAAAGATGTAAATGCATTTAAGAAATGACAAATAAAAAAAGCAATTTTATGAAAATTTAGAAATGGAACTGAAATATTTCAATTTTTTAACAAAAATTTTCAGAACATCTATTTGCTCACATTTATCAAAAAGCAAATATACAATAAAATCTCTTACAGTAACCACATATAAATGATCAGTATTATTGTAAACATAATAATTGTGCTGAATATCACCAACAGTTATGTTTTTTAAGGTATCCCACTGCCACAGATGGTCAAAATCATATAGAACCATAAGTCATTCTCTTAAGGAGGTTTCACTACAATATGTTTACAAAAAGGCTAGGAATGAAACTAAAACATGATGTGGACAAAACTTGATAAACTGCAGATAGCAGGGGGGAAAATTAAATAATCAAAAATTCAAGTTAATGACACTTTTAAGAAACTAAGCTTGAAAATATCTATAATTCCAATGCCTATAAATAAATTTAACAGTACAAGATGTAAATTATTATATAAATTAATTGAAATAATCATTTTGATATATGAAAAAGAGCTTGAAAAATATCAAGAAATCAGAATTCATAAGTAAAAATGCGAACAAAATAATTACTGCTCTGTTCAAAAGAAGTGCTCAACATATAAAATATTTTAATTAAGGAAGTTAAAGGGATTTGATGGATCAAGAAAAATGACCACCGATACATTTCATTGGGGAAGGGTAAGATCTGACTTATCAGTATATAATTTGATATATCAAAAATTCCATACCATTGAAGCTCAAGTAATCAAAATTCTACCACACACAGATTTCCAGTTATCACATCTGCCAATATAAAACACTTTATTTATGGTTTTCACATTTCAAGCTGATTTATGTAGTAACATGTGCTAGAAAAGTCAAGGAACTCAAAACTTATTATATAATAATAATAATAATAATAATACTTGATATTTTTCACTATAAAAATCTGAATTTTTGCCATTATAGAAAAAAAATAACTTTTAATTTAGAAAATTAAAAATTACTGATTAAAGAAACTTTTGAGTGCATTTGTATAATGACACCGCTACTGTTTACATATACAATTAAAAGAGTACTCAGAAAAACAATAACTGCATTATGGATAATGCTTCTACTATGCAGTTAAGAAATCTCAAGTTAAAAAACTTATAATCAATTCTGCTGAGTTGTTACAAAACATACTTAAGTCTGAATTTAATTCTAGATTTATTAATTGGAATCACAATTTTTAATTCATCAAAAAGTGCCGCCCAGGCGGTATAGTGGTTAGGGAAGCCACTTGCGATACCAAAGTGCCAGGGTTCAAATCCCAGAGAAGGTGGCTGTAACTCTCCTTCCCTTCACCATTAAATCCCACAGTACAAAATAATGAATATTCTACAAAATGCTGTATTTATCAGTATAGCAGTATTATAACATAACAAACATAATGCTTTTTACTTAAAATGAGTATAAACAATTATAACATGAGAAAAAATAAATATACTGTTCAACTGGGAAAATAATAAATGACAAATAAGATTTAGATAAAAAATACTTTAACCAATTTATTATTTGAGAACAATAGTGAATCTGCAGTGGAATATAACAATTGAAAGCTTGTAACAAATTGTATTAGGTATACAATAATGTCAATTAGGAACACTACTATAATTATTTAAAAATTTTTTATATCTACTTTATTAGATTATTAGTTACATATTCAAAATTATATGCTGAAATCTTCTATGAGTCATTAAATGCTTTTTCATATTTCCTTTTTCACTGAAACGCTTGTTGCAAACAGTGCAACTGTAAGGACGCTCACCACTATGAACTCGTTTATGTCTGTTCAAACGCCACAGAGCCGGAGAAGAAAAGGAGCAAAGTGAACAAGAATAAATCTTTGTTTTAGATGCAACATTTTCCCACAAACCTAAGAGAATTGATTAAAGTGTTAATACATCAATATAAAAACTAACAGAAATAAAAATAGAAAAATTATTAAATAATAAAAATTTACTTGGATAATCTTACTTAAAAGCATACTAATAGGTCTCAAGGATTTACGCTACTGTTTAACTCAGAAACATTTATTTTTATATTTCAACCTTTCATTATAAACAGATTAATGCTAAATAACAGCAGATGCAGCTCAGGAATACAATTTGTCTCTGTCTTAGCAAATCTTATGTTTAATATGAATTTAATGTATGATAATCAATTAACTTGGATGAATGAAATAATCCTATTTCCAACTCTATACAAGTGATTACCCAGTAAATATGATTTTCTTTTACACTACATATATTTTTTTGTGACCAACCTGCAGCAATAATTCTTAAAATACTACTAAAGCAGATTTTTTTAAAAAAAAGATTAAGAAATTTCTTTAAGAAAGGTCTGGAATAATCAACATTCATGATATAATTGGGATTATTCAATAAAATGCTAAAATATTTTTACATTTTGAATGATGGTTTAGTTTCAGAAATTAATATGATTTATTAGCATTGTTTGTTAACACCACAATAAATGTTTTAGAATTTTATAAAATGGTAATATTTCTTTTCTGTAATATAATTCCAAATAAAATTAAAGCCAACACATTATGAAACAGAGAAATTTTTCATTAAAAAAATTATTTAGATTCTGTATTTAAAAATGAAATTGGGACACAGGCTAAGAAGCTATTAGCAAAAGAATCTGAACTTGTTTTCAAAATTTGATTGAACATACTAAAGAAAGTTTATTTGATGCTAATCCTGATAAGAAGTTTTGAGCTGTGCTAAAATCTTGATAAAAAAATCATCATCTACTGAATGGTCAAGTACAGCCTTCATTTAACTTTTTTTTTTTTCCAAAATAAAAATGCAGCTCAAGTACACATTAAATAAAAATCTAAGAAATTGATTTTTATAAACTCGTATGATTTTATCTTCTAATACAATTTAATTTTTTTCCTTTAAATTTATGCTAAGTGATGGATTGATTATAATTACTACTGTTATTTATTGTATTCATTTAACAAACAGAATTTCATTTAAAGCTTTGTACTGGTAGATTAATCATGTTAAGTGAGATTTTCTGTAAGTACAAATAGCAAATAAAATAATTTTTAACAGTTGCATTATTTCAAAATAAGTACATAATAGCTTCAAAGTCTAACAGAGCAGCATGGAAATCTATTAACCATACAGCTCAAAGACAACATCAAAATGCAACTCAAATGTTTACAGATATATTTTTAAGAATTTAATAGCCACATTGATAACTTACTAACTGATTACAAAATAATTTAAGAATCAGAAGAGTAATAAATAAATTTATTCATAATTTTTTAACTGGACATACAAAACATCAATGATTTAAACTTACTCAGACTTTATAAGTTAATTTATAAACAACAGAATTTTCTCTTTTAACTTTCAAATAATTCATTTTATAAGAAATTAGATAAAATGAACACATATTCCTTCATACAACTGACAAAATCTGAGACCTAAGAACATACATGTAGTTAAGCCAGATATTAAGTTCAAAAAACTTTTGATTTAAATTTTTCTACATGCACCTTTTCAATAGCCCAAATATCTCTTCGCCTTTCAAATGCCCACTTTTAACTTTTATAAGTCAAGGACATACTATCTCATGCTTCTAGTTCAACCATCATGAAATCATATCAAACTAATGTAATAATTTTCATTATTTTAGTGTTTTAATTGATGTTTCATTTCACTTACCATATAAAAATTTAAATACTTATTAACAATTCTGAATGAAAAAATAAGGCATAATCTAAGTAGGTTTTACATATGTGTATAGTAGTAATAAAAGCAGTAAAGAGTCAATGCAATGAAAGCAGTACAACAGTTACTGAAAAATAATACTGGTTTTATATTTTTTATAGCTACAATTCACTTTCTACATCTGAAATGAGAACATAAAATGGATTTTACTGTTTGCCTCCTAATTTTATACAAAAATAGAGTTCTTATTAAATAGATTTAAATTAATACAATCAAATCTCCATTAATGGATACTTCCCTCCTAACAGACAGTTCTTGAATTCCTAGACTTTTGAAGCAGAACAGCAATATGTTCTCATTCAGCAGATATTCCCTGATCACCAGTCAAAAGCTTTGCTCCCATAAGTGTACCCTAATGGAACTGCACACATATCATTTTTCTGTTTTTAATAAATTTTCAAAATTACATCAACAATCTTATTTTTCATAAAAGTTTGACAGAATAACCCTTTATAATACCTTCTTTGCTTGACAATATTCATTTATGATATTAAAGACATTTACAACATGCTTGCCTTTATTTATGAGGGAAAAAAAAGGCTCATATATTATTTTTAAAAGGATATATTTTACTGGCATTCAAAATTTTATTTCATAAATAAAATGTAATTATTACATCATATACATTACAAAAGCCTAAGTGTCAAACACAAATATTTAACCCTGCATTAGGAGCATATATTTGTATTGAACAATTAGAAGCGTGTGAATTAAAATGCATCTCGAATACGGAAATTCATTTTTATGCTACTGCTGCCACAATAAACAACACTTAATGTTCAGCTACTGAAAGGTACAACTCAAAAAATCGACAGACTTGCGACAAATATCACTGCAGAACACCTGCCAGCCACATGCTTAATCTAAGATTAATATTATGAACTTTCAACGTAAAAAAAAAAAAAAAACTGAAAGATTACCAGTAAGACTTAATTTTACTTTTTTTAATTTCATCAAATTATGGGCTTAACATTATTTCAATGGATTTTAGCTGCTGGATGACAACACTTAAAGTATCAACTTCACAACTACTATTTTATTTCATTTATAATTAAAACAATGACAAGGAAAAAACAGTACAAAAATAATTATTATTAAATGAAATACACAAAATAAGCAAATTTAAAATATAAAATTAGATATGTGATGGCAAATGCAAATAGATAAGAAATTGTATTTGAAAAAAATTATAAAAATATACAGAAAAAACACTGAAAAAAATTCACAATTATAATTCTGATCAGGGCAGGGATCAGGGATCAACAATAATTTAACAAAAAAATACACAAAATATTAAAAACAGCTATTAAGAAAAATGAGGTGATTCAGGAAATTTATAAATTAAAAACTTTAAACAGTACTTCAACAAATACTTTAAAAAAGTGAATAATTTGAAAACTCTAAAAAGGAACAATTTATTATTAAGATGGTAAAAAAATGTTTAAATACTTTTATAACCACATACATAAAACAAATTATTACAGAAAAATATGTGCTGATACATCATTTTTAAAACCTACTTTGTATAGAAAATGTATGTAGTGATAAAGATACCCATACAGGCATCATACAGTACAAGATTATACAATCAAATTATAATATGGAAGGTAGTATCAGTTCTAACATAATCTGCCAACTCAGTAATAATTTTTCAAAATATTTTCTTCCTTTAACATGTAACATAATAGTGCATAAAAGAATACTTAAATTAATAACTAACTAAATATTAAAATGACTTAAAATTACTAAAAATCAAGAAATGTTTGCTTCAATTAAAAGAACTATTACTTACTTGACATACTAAAGAGTGCAACTGAAAGTTCATGGAAATTAATATTTCCTTAATTCTTCTTATTATTCTAGAGGTCTTATTATATATTCTTCTTATTATATATTCTAGAAGTCCTCGTGTTTAATTTTTGTTCATTCAGATATAAAACCATTTGACTTAAGTTAAAAATACTGACTTGTGCCAAAAGTTTTAATCATTTTCTTGGTATAATCTATGCTAATTTAAGGCTTGTTTGTCTAATCTTAAACTTGAAAACATATATTACAGATTTAACATAATATCAGACAAGTATACTAATTGAACTCTATATATATTATATACAACATACAATGTATTCCAATCATACAGTTTGTTATACACTATTTATACTTGCATTAACTATTTATATAAAAAAGCAGTAATTATTTTAGTCTGATATAAAATGCTTTTACTTGCACAGAAGAAATAAAATTTCATACAGCCATTAAACTTATAGAATACACAAACTACAGAACACACCAATTTTTATAAAATAACATTACAGAATTCAATCAATTCTTTTGTGGATACATTTTGCAACAGATTCATGAAAAGTAAAATAATATTAAGAAAAGGAAGTGCAGTGAGTCACTCATTGGCCAAAATACTAAAATTATAATCATCCACTTCCTGCATATATTAAGTCATGACAGATAACTGAAATTTTTAAATGAACAAAAAATTGATTTTCTCCTTTAATGCAAAGTTTTACCTGAACTCACTGGCGGCCAGTTTAGTTCCACAACCTAGGAGATGTTATTTGCATCTCAAGATGAAGTTAAAAAAATTATTGTTATTAATTACGACCACAGACTTACAGTTATATACACATTTTCATGTCATCCCTCAGCAATATACAACACATGTGAATTTCTGATAACATACAGTCTGAAATAGATTTTGGTAAATCTGTTGCTTTGCAAAAGCACTCACATTGTTCTCATCAACTTGTACTATTTTAAAATTTAAAGCAAAGTATTTGGAAAATGTACTCAAAATGACATTACAATATTTTAATGAGTTTATTCTTATATTCACTTCCTCCCTCGGAGGTTTGACATAGAGAACTCTGTAAAGCTACAGGCTAAGATTTGTAGTTAGGCATTCTCGGTCACAGGGTATACAAATTATGAACCTAATGGTTCTAGAGGCCCTGAAAAGATCACTCACTGGTCAGCCTATGGGTCTGGCTGGTCCTAGAACTGAGGACTCTATTAACTCAGGGGTAGCGTCCCCATGACAGGCAGCCAGAGCGACTGGCAGGTGGCAAATCACAATGATCAGTGTCGTGAAAGCCATGCATCTCTTTCTCCAGGGTGTGAGGAAAGGGATTGAACCCCTGGCCTGGTTTGGCGGGGCGAGAGACCTCTTAGTGTCACTTACTTAGCCGGAAAGAGGAATGCCCAGATGTGCTTATATTTGGTTTGAGTGTAGTTCTGGTGCAAAACTATATACAGAAGTCTATCAAAATTTTATAAACAGAAACATAAGATATCTTAAGGTTGGATATTGAAGGTTAAGTAACAGTGAGGTAACAGTAAGGTTAAGTAACAGTAAGGATATTGAAGGTTAAGTAACAGTGAGTTTACTCTTACAAAGCAAAACTCTTATTCATACTTCTCTTTAATAAAAACTATTTACCAATATAATTATTTCATAAAAGTTGCAATGGCACAAATTACACCTATTGTAAAGCATAGAAGAACCCTGCAACATTATTTGCTATAGCAATTCACAATGCAGAATGTACTCTTACATGTCGAATTAGATGCTGCTTTAAAGAAAAGCCTCTACTGCACACATGACATACAAATGGACGCACACCAGTATGAAATTTCAAGTGCCTTGTCAAATTTCCTTTTTGATTAAAAGACCTACTACATATATGACAAGTAAACATACTAGTTCCTAGTTGATGAAAAGAATCAGTAGTAAGAGATGAGGAATTAGAGCTTAAATACAGTGCATGGTTCATGTCACACCTTGTGCCATTCAGCTCATTCAGCAACACTGTAGGGGAGAAAAAAAAAATATGTTACTAAAACAATTTATGAAAAGTAAGATTTTTCAAAATTTCTTATAAACCAACCTGTAGTTATATAACAGTGTGTGCACATATAACATATATATGCATGCACTTATATGCATATTTGAATATTCTTTACTTTCCTGTATAATATTAATTTATAAAAAACAATACCTGTTAAAGTCCATTTGTTATGTAAATTATAAAGCAGAGATTTCTCTTAAAATAATCCTAAATACAAATAATGGAATAAAGATCATATATATAAGCCCCATATTAAACGATTTCATGAAAACTAGACCTTCACAAACACTTCAATTAAAAATATTGGGGGAACTCTTCTATATCTCTTGTTCTAGTTGGCCCATTGACAAAATTCAACTTGCATATTTCTTGTCTTGCAAGCACCACATACAAAGATAGGATATATATTAGACTCATATATAATGCTGTTTTAACATATGTATTTTGACATAAAATCTTACTTTTTCTGAAATGACATAACAATTTTTTTCCCATACAGTTCTACATCTTAAATTACACCTCAATACTAATTTTTGTAAAAATTACCTGAGTAGATTTTATTTTTAGCACAACATTCATAATTTTTAGCTTATTTAAACAGTGAAAGAATTGATAGCCCATCTTTCTGTTTTTTAAAATCTTAACTGTATATTTCTGAAAACTTGAGACTAAAATCCAAGTAGAAGATGCTTTTTCATTTTTCTATTTGCAAAATGCCCAAGTTTTTCACTCAAAATTTTGTTTTAAAAATGAAACCAAAAAAGCATTTTTTATGAAAAGCTTTGGACTATTTAGCAAAAGTATGTGGGGGATGGGAAGGAGAGAGAATAAAAATATCTATTTATCAGAGATTTAAATTGCAAATAGATTAAATTTAGCAGCAATACTCATAATAACTACTCATTACGAAAAGGATTGTTAATAAATCTGTGCTTTTTTTTAAAACAGACTTCTTGATAAGACTTCAAAGACAAAAAATAAATAAATAAATAAAAATTCAAAAAAAAAAGCCATGGTAGAAAGTTAAACAAGGAATGCTTAATAGCTTTGTTTGAAAGCAATATGGATATTCCAAAAGAATTTTTTTATTAATAATGGGAAAAGAGGGATCCTTATTTCCGAACTTTTAAAACATTACCATGCAATTAATGAAAAAACATAATTAAGCAAAACAAAACAAAAAACATGGAAAGCAACAGAATTTTCTGAAAAATATTGATTGAATTATATAAAAAAAATGAGAGCAAAAAGTAGCAAAATTTCCCATTTCTTGGATAATTATGCAGCACATTGAAAAAATGTCAAAATAATTTTCTTGCCATTGAATTCTAACTCCAAAGTATCAAAGTGTTTAAGCAGTATTTTCAAAACATGTGGTGCATTCACTTTCATGGGTTTAAAAAAAAAAAAAAAAAACTTGAATGTGTTAAAAGCTATATATTTCATAATGGCAGTATAGGATTTTATTATTTCAGATATCACTGCAAACTGCTTTAATAAAGCAGGACAGGAGGGTAATGTAACCAAGGGGCATGATATTGACATAGAATAAAACAACAGGAAAACATTACAAAATTAAGTGACGTTTGGTGATTCTGTAAATGAGGCTAATGATGTTAACTTTGCATGAAACATCTGCGGAGCAAACATGCCAAAATGATGATGAAAATATGGTTACAGAGACAACAAAGGTAAAGGATAACCAAGAATAGTTTCCATTTATGAAGATATAATAAACAATTTAGAAGCATTCTGCTAGTGTATAGAAAGTGAAGAAAATGTTCCTGAAGAAATTTTCAGGAGTTAAGGACAGTATGAATGTTAACACTAGCAGTTTACTGAAAACAGAACTATTTACTTTACATAATTTTTTTTTCTTACAAAATGAATAAATGTTTTTTAATAAATGAATAAAATGTTTAATTTATTAAAGAGTTTAAGAAACACGTTATGCAAATGATAAAAACTAAAGGTAATTTTGTTCAGTTTTGCATATGCCAAGTTCTAAAATAATTTATTCAAAATAAAATTTAGAATGAATTATTTAAATCCCTTCAAAAATAAATTAATTCCAAAGCAATTAATAAAGTTATAAATTTAATACCTGTATTTCTGATATTAGTTACTGAAATTAAAGTATATATTAGTATTAAAAACATTAGTTACTCAAATTAATATGCAATATTTAAAAAAAGGGAAACTCTTCTATATCTTTTGTTCTAGTTGAGTTGAATATTTCTTCTCTTAAAAGCACCACATATAAAGATAGGATACATATTAAATTAATATATAATATTCTTTTAACATATGTATTTTGGCATAAAATCTCACTTTTTCTGAAATGACAAAACATTTTTTTTTTTTTTTCTATATTTCAATTCTACATCTTAAATTACATCTCAATACTAAGTTTTGTAAAAATCACATTAGTAGCTCTTACTTTTTAGCATAATATTCATAATTTTAGCCTTGCTTTTATTTAAAATTAAGAAATGTCACCTCAGGGAGATGATCATGAGGATATGTGTATATATTCCTTGTAGATTTTGTTACATATAACCTTTAAATAATATATAAACTAAAATATATAAGAATGAATAAAAACTTTTACTAATTATTGATTCAGCAAAATTTGAAATCTCTATTGCTAAATAATGGAACATCTATATGTATGTATGTTTCTTACACTGCAAAGGAATGATGGCACCTAGGAATAAAAAAAAAAAATTAATTCATATTTTGTATGAATTTAGTAATCTTTTGATTGAAAACTCAGGGATTTAAAAGCACTCAGCAAAGCATAAGATATTTATGTTTCAAATTTTAAACATAAAACATTTTAAACAGAAAGCACAGCAGTATAAAACTGCTATATATCTGAAGTTTAATTACATCTTAGTCTTTTAGATTTAACATGGCAATTTAAAATAAATATGTTGCCACTACCCAAAATAAAATTTTTAATTTTCTATGCAATAGTGTGTTGCCACTCCACAAAACGTAATATTTATTTTTGCTTTAATTTTTTTGTTATTAATTAACAAACTAATTGCATTAAAAACAGGAAATTGAGATCTTAAGATCTGTTACTATTAATAACTACAGGTGCACGTAGAGTTGGGTGGGAACATCGAATTTCACTCTTGGTTGTACAGGTATACTTAATTACTAGCTGGACTCATGAAGCTACATTAGCAGGATTCACTAACATCATTACATACTTTTTCTTTTTTATAATTATTTTATGTGGTTGGCCACACAAAACCCTAGTATAAAATTTAAGGAAAATGTTTTCTGAATTCTTACAGATATTTCTGCTTGTTTTGAAGCAGCTTAATATAATAAATATTTTCCCATGATTATCCTCTGCTGATGTGCTTTGTACCACATGTTAAATTCAAATTCTTTACTTTTGACTTGGAAGACAAACATCAAATTTTATTCACATACAAATGAAATGATAACAGAGTTTGTTTTTTAAAAAAATCCCCTAAATATTTCTTGGACATCTTTCTAAAATGGGCATATTTAAAAAAATAGTATTTAGGGAAAATGACAATAACATGATTAAAATCAAAATTAATAAGTTAATGTTTTGATAAAGCTATTACATGATCTTTCACTAAAGATTTTAGAAAAGTCCCCAGTTATTAAAATTAGAAGTTTATTAACAGTTAGTTTTTAGTATTACGTTAAAAATTAGCACTAGCCTTCAAATGCAAATAAATGCAGAATTATAAGCGGCTTTTTCTTTTAATATACAAAATTTGATACTTGGCTTAATTTGAGGCGTAGAATTCAAATATGGGTGAAAAAAAATGGCATATTATTGCAGAAAAAGTGTACTTTTTTGTCAAAATTCATATGTTGGTATAATGTTATACATAAATCTGATATATTTGATACATCATGTTTTCAAGACATGAAAAAAACGAGCTCAATTTTGTCGACTGGTCAAGTAGAACAAGTGATACAGAAGCAATCTTTTTTTTTTTTTTAACACTATACATTAAAAAAAAATAATGAAAAATCTGAAGTGGTGATAGTTAAAAGAATGCTCAGATAACACACACTGATCGAAGCATAGGCTTGAGAACTTTCAAAATTTATTAATAATGATCTTATCTTACTTTACCTTCAGAACAAATCATGTTATCCTTAAATATGCTACACTGTATATTTCAAGGAAATTAATATTTGAAATTTGATTTATGGTAAAAAATACTGAAATAACATGACTGAATAATGCAAGGCTATTTAAAGCAAGCTCAAACTGATAAAAAGAGAACATTTTATACAAACAATATATATCACTATGCACAATAAAATATCATGGCTGCTATCCTGACATTTACCAGAATGACACAATAAACAAAATTCACATTTTACATATATGAGAAGAAACCCTTTAATGAATAATAAAATTACAAATTAGAAGCAGTTGATTTTTGAGACCTAAACTAAGTTACTCTTTTGTTACATATGCAGTCAGAAGATTGGGAATCATTGCCTTTCATGCCATTGCAAAAAAATTATAAAAACTCTTTAAATAAAAAAGAATATGCAAAATATTTTATACAACTTGTTCATGCATAAATGCACTGTAAAGATATAAGTTTTCTAAAGAGTAACATTTAATATTTCCTATGTTTGGTTAAAATAAATTTAATATTTAACTGTGCTTTTGCTCCTTCCTGTTTAGATACATCTTTCATTCCTTTCTAATTAGAAAATGTGAGCATGAATCAATTTAAATTTTAAAAAATTCACTACTTTTCCTTGATGAATACAAATCTGGAGCTACATGTCACCTTTCAATAAAAGGCTCTTCCTTTCATTAAAATATAATTTCTTTGGTACAACATACATTTGAATGCTAAAAAAAAAAGAAAATTTTAATTTTTTATTTCAGCACAAACAAAATAAAGTTTTTTTTTAATTAAAGAAAACAAATAAATTTATGCAGTCTTTATCTAGATGTTTCATGAATAGGAAATTTCTCCTTTGATCATAAAGAATTTAAGGTGCTTTCATTTTGTCATTAAAAGGTATTTATTATCATGGCCCCATGATAACTCGGCAATATGTGCTACAAAGATCCAGCAGTCCTAACCATGATCACTTATAGTCCATAGATCATGAGAAGAGATCTGAGTAGCACTGTCATTTTGGCAATTTTCTGTCCTTAAAAACAAATGAAAAGGTCTGTTTCTATAGTAAGTACCAATAAACAAGCATGTGTCTATGGCATTTCTTGTGAAAGAAAACTTGGTAATAATCTTGACTCCATTTAAAAAAGAGATGAAGTAATAAAAAGGAAGCACCTTTAAAATCAAATTTTGAGAAGCAATTTATTTTATATATTTTTTACATAATAATTTCAAATTTCACACATAGCTAAAAGGAAATGATCTATTTAAGCAATGATAAAAAATTAAGCAAAGGTGTTATCAGACAGGGTGGCCATAAAAAAAAACTTTCCCAGCAGCCCTAGCAGCCTATATGCTTAACCAATCAAAATGAAATTTGAGACCCTTATTTGAAGGCATGTGCTCAAAGTTGTGATGAATTAAAACAGAGTTCTCATGGTTTTAGTTACAGAGAAAATATTTTGAAATTTTCGAATGGCAGCACCCAACCTGTGCAAATTGATCAGCGCATTGAAAGACCATAAATGGCACTGAAAAGATACACACATGGCAAAAATTGTTAGTGTGAAACATTTTCAAAGAAGAGCACTGTAAAGGAAAAATGACAACACAACAGAGGAGATGGGGGGAAATTTTTACTGGAATTAAAAATTTTTAATGTGAACAATGTTTCAAGATAGAGTCATCTCCTGTAACTTTGTAGTTTCATGACCCCACCCCGGCCACATAGTGATTTCTGGTTCTCGTGATAACTACGAGAGCTCTGTTGTTTTAAATTATCGCAATCTCGATCCCATACCTCCAAATAACAATATTTGAAAAAAGGAATTTTGTTTGTGTGAGCAGATAGGCCACAAGGGGTGCATATATTGAAAAGTTTTTTTAATAACCACCCTCTATTTTAACATGAAAACCACCTTTAATTTTTATATCACAATATTTATTAACCAAATATCATAATTTATGTTTTATACAGTGGATATTTAATGCACCAATTCTGTTCACTTTTAACTTCCATAATGACATATGCAACCAAACTGCAATGAATGAAAGATCAATTCTATCTATACTAAAAAAATATTCTGAACACATAGAATAATGTGAAATGCTACAGATGTACACAGATTTTCTTCAATATACCTCAACTCCAAAATTAGAAAAAGAATTTGTTGTTCTGAAAAATATGTTTTTAGTAGAATATATGAAGTTACAAGACTACTAGATTTTCAAGATCAAAATCTGAAAAAGATCTGTCTCAAGATGAACACACTTGTTTTTCATAAAAATATCTATCATAGAACATTTAGCATTAATTCGCACATTTTAACATAGCTAAAACTACATAAATTTGCTTATCCTGAAAAATCAATAAAATATTTCATGAAAAATATAAAAATTCTGTATTTACTTGCATATTTCTCTCCCTCATATAATATTCCTCCTAGGATTTTCAGCATATGATTTATAAATCTCTGATTTAAAGCAACAATGCAAAATGCATGCACAAATAAAAAAAGTATTTTGTGTAAGTAAAGAGAATATAATTGAAAATGATAAAATAAAATCTCTGAAATGCATAATATAATAATATTAGTGTGTCTTTATGTGTGAATTATTCTAATTAATTTGGTATAATTTAAACCATCTCTTCAGAAATAGTATACACCATACATTTTCCCTCTCCTGATTTTCTTGCAGAAAAATTAGTACAAAAAGAGGGAAAATATGCAAGTAAAAATGGTACTGAAAGTTGAAATGGCATCTACTGCATTCACTTTCTACAGCTGGTGATTAAATTTGAAGATAATAAGCACTGCATTTAAATTAAAATACTCAGAAGCCAGATTTTGATCAGAATTATTAGAAAAAAAAAATTAAAAGCACCTGATGCAAATTAAATTAAAAGCATATGTAAGAAAAAACACATGCAATGTAAAAGAGGTGATACATTAAAAAAATGGAAACATATACATAAAAAAAGCAGCTTTATCAGAATTTAAATTACTTTTTCAGTCATACATATATAATGTGAAAACAAACATTTGTTAAGCTATATCAGTTACACAAGGTTCCCAAGATATTAAAAATTCTTAATTAAAGGAAATGTTTAATAACACTTCTAATTAAAACAATATTTGGGGATTAAAAAAAGATGATGAAGAATATGAATATGAAATAAATGAAAGAAAAGGTGCTTTCTGATTATCCAACGAAAAGTGGCAAAAATGCAATATGTTACCAAAATAGCAACTACAACATTGTCCATAAGTAGAACTTACATGGCAAAAATAAAATAAAATAAAATAAAATAAATAAATAAAAAAGGTAACAGTTTTATTACCAGTGGTGTTTCTTGCTTTTTAAATTTTATTGACTGATTGCTCTAGCATGGTAGTTATGGTGTCATTTTAAAAATGGCTTTTGCCTTTGTACATTAGTTTGGCAAAAAATTAATCGGCAAAGTTTGCAACTTTTGAGAGGGGATGCAGACAGTCAGAAAACATCAAAATAAGCATAAGAAGGGAAAAATTTCTCAAATACCAAAAGTTATTTATTAATGGTGAAAAATACTGACATTTTTGAAAAGAAACATACTAGAACCTCTCTTAACTAAGCTTTTCCTAACCGAGTTTCCAAGCAATTAACAAAAAGCACTGGGAAAAAAGTAGCAACATCAGAAAAGGTTCACCAAAAATCAGTGACATCTACAAAATCTCTGTTCAGTGATTATCTTTTGGACTTTCTTATCAGAGATGGATCATTTAAAAGCCTTCCTTTCGTGCATTATGGTAAAAATTGTGGTTTACATGTACTAAAGATGAAAGCGGCACTAAGTGACAATGAATTCATAAATACGTTTCAAAAGATAAAAAAATGACCTTTCGGAATGGATAAATGCAGAAAACAGTACATTAAGTTTCCAAGTTTTGAATGTTGAAAAGATTCAAGCTGTATTCAAAGTACAATAATACTGCATAATACAATAATACTGAATGAGAATACAATAATAACTGAAATGACACTTAGGATGAAGATGAAAAAGAAATGGGCAATGTGAAAATAAGGCAAGCTAAAGTCTTGAATTTAGTTTATTTTGATTATGGAAAAGCTCATCTTATAAGTGCTCTCTACCTAAAGAATGGTATAACATTGTAGAGGATTTTGAAGGAAACTGGCTTGTATTCACATTACATACGAGGAAAATGATGAAAACTTCCAAGCAAGATATGATCTGGATCGAAACATTAGCATTCAGTGGTTTCAGTTTTTGACTACTAGTGGACACTGAAATTTTAACCAAAGCTCCTTAATATTTAGAATAATATGTTCTGTTGCTGTTTCTACAGATCTTTTATTAATCAAAAACTGTCATGATGATGTAGAGGATATTAAGAGTGATAGGATCATGACAAAGCAAGATAACAGTATTATAAATTGAAAAAAAAAATAGTAATTTGTAGAAATTTGAGTAAAATTTCACAGTCTGTCAAATTTTGACAAAATTTCCTTACTCCATTTTTTTCATAAATACTTTTGTCATGAAATAGAACCTCGCATGGGTTATTTAACTGCAGGAAGCAAATTTTATCTAGCACCAATTATATGGGCTCAAATTCAACAATTTTAATTTAAAACAATTCTGCTTTACAAGAAAGAAGAATGATTTCAAGTTAATATTTTTGTACAATAAAATTATTTTAATGTTACACGTTTCATGAACCTTTGAGAATCTAACTTTTATTTCAGGGAAATATGTCTGAC
>KK119722.1:76278-112722 GCA_000611955.2 Stegodyphus mimosarum | reverse complement strand
TGGCTTTCTTACATTAAAAAATTGAATAACATACTAAATAACAAAATTGAACTGAATTTTTTAATTTAAAAATATTTTTTATTTAATAATTTAATATCTTTATTTTCATTTTTTTAATTATCACAATTTTAGGATATATTATAGAGCAATCTAATAGCACCTTTTTTTAAACAGTGGTCTGCTGACTCTTAGTTAGGAGTTCACAGATTTATAACTACGGATGAGTGAATGAATTTTCTAACTTAAGTTTGAATTATTTTATTTCATAACGAAAAAGATGATCAAAATGACATGCAGATGCTGGTAGTTTTGCAGAATGCAAATCATATAAAAAAGGTTCTCAAATTCTTTAAAAACAACTGGCTGAGGAAAATTTTCATGCTTTGGGAAAATATATTAAATCAGGGGTATCCAAACTTTTCAGCCTGCGGGCCATATTGGCTCTTTGATGAACCTTCAAGGGCCAAGATCTCGTTGATTCATTATACCGCTGCCATGTTACCATGATGAACAGCATACAAGTTTTTAAACGAGGCAGTGAGATTTTTGTAATTGGATCTATACCCCTTAGATCCTTCTGAACCTAAGAGCCTTGTTTTTTAGACTTTCATGCATTTTCATGTAACATAAATTTCTTAAAGCTGTTTTTAAACATTTGCAAAAATATATTTTTGTCCCATATTAGATTTCTTCAGTTTAGTATGCATTTTACTTTGCAATCGATTTATCAGTGCATTGTGTTTACATAAGATAAACACACGAAACCTTTACTCTTGTAAAAAGTACAATGAGAATTTTTTACTTCCTTGTACGAAGTATTGTAATCGCAAAAAATTTTGGATATCATATTTCAAAGAAAATATCCATTTTGACTGCTCTCGAATCCATCTGAATTGTTTTCTTTCAGTGACATCTGTACGTACGGACAGAATAAAGGAACCTTTCTCCTAAAATGGATTTATAATGGATCCAAGAGATTTTTTTTCGTGGCATCAGAAGTCTGTATATATTTACCCACTCCATTACCTGACTCGGTGAGCTGTTTTTTTATTCATATATACTTGTAAATTGCGTGATTTTTGCTTTCGAAGTGACTCAGTTAATTCTGGTTAAGGTTTTTATGACTTAGTTAATCTGCATGTAATAGTTATAAAATTATCAATAATTTAAAAGTTGCTTGAGCGCTACTAAGCCTAACGAAGTCGCCATTTGTTTACATTTTAAACTCTTGTTTTTTTTTAAGATGTTTTGAGTTTGTATGTACTTTGCCTCTTTGCGAAGTGAGAACTGAATTGAATTAATGAGAATAATATCTCTAATTAAATTCGAGGAAATAAGTTTAAATGAAATGCGGCAAAAAATGTGTATAATTTAAAGGACATATGAGGACACATTCATGTGTGTCCACATGAAATTTTTTATATAGAGTGTTGCTGTTGCAGCACTTCATCGTGCAAACGACAGGCGCCGTAGTCAGCCAGAGGCGCAGATCACATGTTCTGGTTACGTCACATCTTGTCTCTCGCCTCAAGGTCTCTTTTTGGCAGGTGCTGTTGAAGTGAAAGGGTTGTTACGCAATGCTCCAGGTACAAGTCTCATTCCTGTGTGCATAATAAAGTATATTTTTATATGAAATGCTTTTTCATTCAGTAATGGAGTCAGATCACCTTTAATGTAACCATCTTGAACATCAACAGCTCTTCAATGGTAACTTTAGGACGTGAAATGATCAAACGATAACTTCTGGTTTTGATTCTTCCCGCTGGCGTGTGTTCTACCTGCAAAATGGCTGAATCTGAAACTTCTGCTTTGGTGATTCCACCTTTTATTCAAGTTGATCCATTACTTTGGTTCCACATGTTAGAATCAACATTTGAATTAGCTACTCCTAAACCGATTACAGAGGAGAAGACAAAATATAACTACGTCGTAGCTCACTTACCAGCTAATATTGCCACTGTGTTTCATGATATCATCATTCAGCAGAATAAAGTCAACCCATATGAGGACCTGAAATCAAAAATTATCGACAGATGCTTGGAATCAAAGACTCAAGAAATTTGTCGGCTGCTAGCAGAGAAAAGCCTGGCTGATCGAAAACCTAGCGAGCTTCTTCGGAATATGAAACACCGAGCAGAAAATCATAATCTAGACGATTCACTTTTATTTGAGCTCTTTAATCAAGCGATGCCTGTTCTTGTTGGTGCCGTTGAAGTGAAAGAGCTGTTATGCAATGCTCCTGGTACGAGTTTCATTCCTGTGTGCATAATAAAGTATATTTTTATATGAAATGCTTTTTTATTCAGTAATGGAGTCAGATCACCTTTAATGTAACCATCTTGAACATAAACAACTCTTCACTGTATTTCACTCATTGTAAATTTAGAAATGGTTGTATAATGTTTATATGTTTTATAAAGAATGTGCATGACAGGCAACACATTTCTAGATTGGCTGTTATATAAAATAGTTAATGTTAATGTGTATGTTATTTGTTACTTTAAAATTTATAAAATTATTTTAAAGCTGCTTTATTACAGCTGGCGGACCGGATCATTAGTGCTTGTGGGCCAGATTTGGCCCTCGGACAGTAGTTTGGAGACCCCTGTATTAGATAATACAAAAGATAATTACAAGCAAATACAAATAATAAAAAAAATAAAATACATAAATTATAATTAATTCATGTCATTAAAATTAATATGAAATAAATACTAAAAAAGCTTTTAACAAACAATATCAAATTTATCTGATGATATTATGTGAAACACTTTTTCTTCTTATATATTTTTATTCTAATACAATTTTCATGCATAAAAAAAACACTATTTAAAATGTTATTAGATACATTTTATTAGGAATATGGAATAAAGTGGTCTCTCAATAAATTGAGACATCATGTAATAAGAGTGTTACAAAGATACTGAAGTAGAGAAAAATTAAAAACAGTGTCTAATAATTTAGTTTTTCAAAGAACCAAAATAAAAATTAATTATTTCTTCCTTAAATAATTTTATAGTTTTTTTATTAATATTTTATATTATAGTGAATCACAAGTTACTGAGATAGAACTTATTTATAATAATGCAGATTTTTAAATATATTCAAAAAAGGCCTCTAAATATTTATTTTGTTATTGCGTGTTCATTACTGCATTACAGTTTCAAAGCTGCTTATGTACAATTGTGAAATATCAAAAATAAACAAATTTGATCCAGGACTTAGTTTCCTTTGTAGATTACAATATCAAGTTAATCTCTTAAACTGTCTTCATAATCCAAAAAAAAAAAAAAAATAAAAAAAGATTTAAGAACCTACAGTATGTCTAAAATTTCCGTTATTTATTACCAGTAAAATGGAAGTATTAATTATTAAATTCTATTCATATAACAAATCTCTATTTGGAAACTGATATCAGGCCCACCAGTGACAGAATGGATTAGACTGTGACGAATCCCAATTTAATCCGGACCAGCTGTATAGGATTTCCTTGTAACTAACATGCCATTTTCCACTGAAAAGTCCTCCAATACGCATTCCTCTTTTTCTCAAATAGCTCTTATGTGATTTGCCATAACAGCTGAACATACAAAAATACAGATATTTAATCAACTGTTTTATCTTGTTAGAAAACATCAGATAAGAGAAATCTTGCTAATGAGAGTTCAAATTATGTTGACATCAGTAGTAATTAAATTTACAATGTTAAGTTAGGTTTTTCTTGACAATACAACACAAAGAATTTATGGAAAAATCAAGTTACCCAGAACATTAATTTGTCTGAAAATCAGATAGCAAGGTTTCTCTGTAGTTAATAATCAAAATTTTGGTATTAAGAATTATTATCTTGATTTAATACCAAAATTTTGGTACTAAATAGAAATGGATACGCACATATAAAGAAAAAAAAATCAGTGACTTTTTTATAATAATGTCCGAGGTAGATAAGTCTGCGAATACTAAGTTAATAATTTTCCAAACTCAATCAACTAACTACAAAACTTTATTCATCAGTGTAATTCCTAAACACCTTTGCTTAATGAGAAAGTTTAACTACGAGTGATGATACCACAGTAAGACTTTTTAAATTAAGTTAAATTTCACTTATGCAAAAGAAAATATTTAATGATTTATAATACATATTTACAAAAAAAATATTATTCCATTTTTTCTATTAAACTTGTTTTAAATCAGTTTTCTTCTTATTCGCCACATTTCCTTAAAGACTTTTATCATACTTCATAAATAAAATGAAAGATTTCTTCTGAAACTTACATGAGCTTTCATATGCCACGGGACATTAAAAAACCATTTTCTTTACTTATGTAAATTAATTTAAAGACGCTCTTTTTCAGATGAATTTATTCAAAAAAGAATAATACAATTAACTCTCAGTTAGGAAACTTTTACTAAAAGGATTTGTATACTCCCAATACCAATAAAATATAAATCCTATAAAAATCCCCCATAAACAACTATAATTAAAAAAAACAAAAAAAAACTTGAATTCACAATCTACATTTGCTTTATTAACAGAATAGCATAAAAAGATAACTAAAATTTAAAAAATAAATAAATAAAAAACCTTACATTAAAATACCTAAAATATATGTATGTAATGAAATATGTAAGCATGTATGTAAGAGAACGTAGATATTACACTGATTACTAATTCATAAGGAGACAGTTGCAACTGTGGCTGATTAAACTTCCCAGCTCAACTGGTGCAAAAAGTGCGCCTCTTTTTAAATAGTTATATAGATTTTTTGCAATATATTTAAAGAAAGAAAGAGCAGTAGCAGACAGCAAGCCAAAGAAACTGAGAAAAAAGTACAGATTCTTATTTCAAGGTTTGGTTAAGAAAAAAAGAGTTTTAATCCCAAACTTTAACATTAATATTGACTGAAGATTTATATAAATATCTATGTTGTTAGCATTATGTAAGAATCATACGGATTAATTTTCAAATGACACAAATTAGAGCTATTTATTATAACCATGTTCTTATTTTTAGGATATAACAGGGACATAGCAAAAATTAAGTAGGAGACTTAAGGGAGAATTCTGTCTTATGTTATTAATTTAAGTTTTATCTCAACATATGTATATGAAAAACAGAAAATTTTTAATAAATATATCATTAAGTACAATATGTGGAGCTTCAATATATTCAATGAATTCCAAGTATCATAAACAACAGAAATATTATCAAGATTAGGTAGAGGTCAACAGAAAATATTATCAAGATTAGATAGAAGTCATAAAATTAAGAAAATTGAGAAAACTTTTAAAAATACCTTATAAATTCAGAAATATTAGAAACATAAACCTATATGTGTGCTTCACAAAATCTTTTAACTTAATTAATAGGGAAAACTCACAGTTCAGATTTTTTGCATTTTTAGTACACATACATATAAAAGATTATTTGTTACTGCTACATATACATGTTTATTATTTTAATCAGTTATCTGAAAAATGAAGAGAAACAGAGTCATTGTAGTTTAATCAATTTAGATTTTAAGAGTTTCTGAAAGTTTATTTGCAAATATTAACTAAAAGATGGTAAAAACAAGATTTTGATAATCTCAGTATTTAGGATAACCAATGGAAAAGACTTAACTGCAAAGCGCATCAGTTATACTCTGAATTTGTCTCTCCCAAAATGAACAGATCTTTCACAAATATAAAATGTTAAAAAGACATATTATTAAAAAAATCAATTAATCTCTTTCTTCCCATGTTGCATGCTTCAGAAATCTAAAAAATAAATAAATGATGCAGACATTACAATACAAAAATCTGAATCCTTAAGAAAGTCGATTTTTTAAAATAAAAAATCATTAACAATTTTTCTTTTAAGAAATTAAGCAATACAAACTTTCATCAAATGATAAACAAACAGACCTATAGACTTGTATGAAGACCAAAATCTAGATGTCCAGTATCCAGACCTAGGGACCACAACAAAAAATTTAAAAAAAATACCTCCCTTGCTAAAGTTTAGCAATAGTTCATATAATATTCAACAAAGCAAAAGCAGGTGAGACGTAAATGTAATTTTTCTTCAGACTGAGATTCCTGCATGTCACTTTCAATCACTTGATGGAAATAGAGTCACACTGTGGCCAATGACAATATATTGACTGATGCTGTCAGAAGCCCAATTTTGACCTTTGAGTGATTGTGTGTATTGAGTAGGATTTATCTATTTGAGCTAAACAATAAGTGAAACCCAAATTTTGCTCTACATAACGTCATTAAAACAACTTGTCATTTATCAAAAAAAGACAAAGATGAAGTTAATTAGATTAAAGATTATGAATATTTTTTTTAAATACTATTAATATATTTAAAATTAATTTTAAAATTTAAATACTTAAGCAGTTAATGCCCCACATGTACTCCAAATTTCTTAATTCTGTATCCCGTCCTAACTATAATCACTTTTGTCTATATTATACTGCAGTAGGTAAATTCTGTATTCTATGCTGAATATTTTCAAAAATGATTACTCAAGGATGTTAAACACAGTTTATTGAAAGAACTTCTTCCATTTCACATTTTGCTTAATTCAATCAATTACACGTAATACATAAATTTCAAATGGAGAAAGGATTTTCAAAACAAAATAAAAAAATAAACATATTTTAATATATAAAGAAACAGACTAATTTTACATACAGTTCATTTCCATCTTATTGTCATACTGCATATTTACATACAAAACGTTCACAATATAACTAAAACTGTGATATATAAATAGTTTTGAAGCATGATCTATCAGAAATATATAACAAATTACAATAAACAGTATAAAATATTAATAACAATTGAAGATATTTACACAAAAAATAATCATTCTCATAATTAAACAAACTATAGAATTATGGCATAATACAATCAGTCGACAAAGAAAATATCACTCATTAAAAGATATATAAATTATACATTTTAAATTACATCTTTTAATTATTGCTATGAAATAAGTTGCAAATAATAACAGTCCTTACTGAAACAGGTTATGCTTATTAGAAACTAAGTGATAAGTAATTACTTACTAAATGAGGCCATTTGATTTTTTCTTAAAACTCAGAAATGCATGTTTATTTCTTTATTGCCAACCTGTTACCTTTAATCTCATCAAATTTATGATGCTTCTTCTTCTTCTTTTTTTTAAATTTTATTTTGACTACAAATTGAAGATAGCCCATTGCCGACACTAACCTGAAATCTTAAAAATTAGACTAAACTTCACTTGGAAATAAAAAGGCTTAAATCTATACATAATTATTTAACTAACTTCTTATATTTTACATTCATTTTCAAAGCCTGTTGTCTTCCCTTACTTTCAAGGCTTGCATGTAGTCAAGTTTCACCAAATAAATGCACTATCACAAATAGTTATGCTATGTTTGGTTAATACTTCTTGATACTGCTGCCCTGGCCCATCATTCTTATGATGTGATGACTGGCAAATGAATGGCCCAGCATATCCCACCCTGCAACTATGTCACATGAACTTTGACAATGTGTAGCAATAGCATGAACTGACATACCCCAGCCATACCTCAAAGCTTGTTTCTTTCAATGCTGAAGAGTATTGCAGCCATTATTGCCAATCATTGTGGCTATACAAAATACATATTCTTCATATAGTCAGTTGGAGCTGCAATTTTAATCAATTGATTCTTGTACTTAATATTACTTGTCTACTAAAAATAAAAGCTTTTGTTCTATTTTGCTGCATTTTGAATGGTCACCAATGTATTACATAACCATAAATCAAAACTATTCCTTTCGTAAATACTTAGGATATATGCTCATCCATTTCATTCCAGAATATTTCAATAAAGAAATAGAACAAACAGCATACTGTCAAGAAAACAGCTTAAATTTGAAATCTCTTATTTTAATGAAAAACTTTACTTAATAAAAGAAAATTTGAGATCTAAATTTAATGAAAAATAAAAAATAAATAAAAAAAAATTATTAAGAAGATATAGATGAAATTTTTTCTAAATCTTGAAAATTTTCTCAATATAATTTAATAAAAGATATTTGATTAGCAATTCAAACCATATTTGCATGTTAATCTATACTCTGGTAAACCACTAAAAAGATACTACCATCATTTACAAATAAAATATATTTTCAATGCCAACAGAGCAATAAAACAAGTTTTAAAACTTCATTCAGCTATTGTTTGGCAAAAGCATTCAAAATTGCATCAGATTAATTTTCTCCACAGTTTGTTTCTGCCACTGTATGAACTCTGTGAACCCTCTAAATGGCCAAGCCATACAAAATATGTGTGAAATATTTGTCAAGATCCAAGTACACAGATACACATCTTGAAATGTGTCCAGACTTGATGTAAATATTGGAAGAAAAAAAAATCAAGGTCTGAAGTATGGAATTATAATCAGAATACCATTTATTCATGACTTTGGGGGAAAATGTGGGTTTTGAGGCCAAACCTCTGACCACATGAAGAGTTTAATAAGAAAGCAAGTAACTTCCTTCAGACCAATTTCCATTTCTTATTATAATATTTTGTTGACAATTACTGACATTATACTTCTGCTGTGCAGCATCTGTCACATAAGTCTCACAGCATAAGAACTGGAACATTTAATATTTTTTGGCTAAATAGCTTATACCCAGAAACAATCTATTGTTCTTATTTTTCAAGAAATTGAGTACAAATAATCTATTGTTTATTTTTTGGCAAAATATCATACACCAAGGATATTTTGCCAAAAAATAAACAATAGACTGTTTCTACTTCATTCTCAAAAATCTAGTAAATGCATGTTGCAAAATGCAGTAAATATAAAAAGAAGCAAATATTACTCTGAGAATTTGCCAAGGAAAAGAAATCCCTTCCCTGACCCCTCCCCCCCCCAAAAAAAAAGACAAAATGCACTTGCTCTAACAGCAGATGTAATAATTCAAAATATACACTTGGTTCTTATTGCTAATTTGCCTGATGTTGATGTTGAAATAAAACAGAAGCCATTTCACTCTTTGTTAGCAAAAAAAGGGAGTGGAATAAAAGGAAGGGTGGAAAGATAGAGGGATAAACTAAAATCTCCTCTTTCTAGAAGGATTCAGAATAGCTTTTAAGGCTGCTGAATACTTGGAGAAATTGGAGTTCAGCACAGTATTTTTGCCAGTAGATACCAGGTAATACAGAAATACTGTTCGAAATTCAAAAGCAGTGGCTAAGTAGTTCAATTGGTGGATAATTAGAGTCAAGTATGTATTGCAACACTTATAATATGTGTTGACAGAAACACTTTGGACTTACTATCAAAAGTTAAGTTAATATCCAAAGTTAAATTTTGATAAGGTTTCGAACAATAATTACTTCAAAAATCCGACAGATTTCTATCGATAGAAATGTCTGTCTGAATGTCCAACTGAATGAGTGTCCGAGCGGCTTTCTGAATGCCACACTGTTACTATATACGTCTCTGTGGCATTCAGAATCTGGTCATTCAGATTTACTAGACTTTCAATTTGATACTTCTTTTTTAATGAATGCTTCTTTGGATCTCAATGAAATTAATATTGCCAAACTCTGAGTTGAAATACTTAATGATTTATTAGATAAGGCTTCAAAAGATGATGAATCTTTCGATTGTTTATTAACTGCTAATTTAAATTATTTACAAGAAAAAAAAGCGATTATTTTAGTGAAAAAAAGAACATATGGCACTATGCACAATGCCTACTTTTAATGCCACTGTGATCATATCAAAAGGCATTTAGTTATTCTATTTGACTTTTTGCACTAACCAACTATTTTAAACAAATTAAAAAATATTTTCTAATTAAACATTCTAGCTGTTTTACTCAGAATATTTTAATACTGAAACAAGTCATTTATAAAAACTATACAGAAATTTAGCAAGTTGAAAAACATCTTTCACTCTACAGCAGTAAAATATGTTCATGGGAAAAAAAAAATCTTTTCAAACAATAATTATTTAGGCTGAATGAAGGTGCCAAACACCAATATTAAAAGTAAAGTAAAATCAATCTTGGATTTGCCTTTGTTTTTCTTAAAAAAAAAACTTGATTTCAAGAGATAGTTAAATAACTACTACCCGACACTGAAAATGCAACACCAGGAAGGAGGGGGCAGAAAGTGATGAAACACGGCAAACAGAGAGAGACAGCAATGTACAATAAATCGTCTTTACCTTGAAATGATATACATAATAGAAAGAGAGAACAGCATTGGATCAGTAGATTATAACTATCTTGGGCTATATAAAACTATCTTGGGCGGCGATACACAAAGCAACTTGTCTAACTACAGTCAATGAGACTACGGATGATGTCCTGAAGAATGGCTCTCCATTCCCCATCAACTATTACAACAGTTCATCTCCTGAATGTGGCAATGGTAGGGCTTGCAAATGTCATCTAATCACATGTGTTCGATTGGTGAGAGACCAGGAGAGAACAGTTGCCACGGAAACATCTGTAGACCTTGCAGAGCACATTGGCTGATGCAAGCAGTGTGTGGTCAGGCATTATCCTGCTGATTAAGGGCACTGGGCACTTCCTGAAGGTAGGGGAGTGTCACCAACAGTAGCACATTATCCATGTATTGTTGGGCCGTCATAGTGTCCTGAATACAACTACAGGTGACTTAGAATCGTATGCAATTGCATCTCAAACTATGATGCCATGCTTTCATGGGATGGGGCATTTCCACAGTTGCTGCCGGATTGGACCTGTCTCCACATCGACGTCATACTCCAACGTGGTGACTATCATCGGAGAAACAGAAGCATGACTCATCTGAGAACACGACCCTGTGCCATCCCGTCATCCACATTGCTCGAGCTCGACACCATTTCAGACATTGGCATCTATGATGTAAGGTCAATGGCAGTCTTTTTAATGGACGTCACAAGTGCAGGCCACTAGCCACCAATCAACGGCAAATGGTTCTGGTTGATTTAGCAACATCCAGGGTGTCTTGAACATGCTCCAGAATGGAAGTAGAAGTGGCTTGTGGGTGCACCACCCACAAGACGATTTATGCGTCCATCCACGCATGCTGACGTCATTCTGGCTGCACTGGTGCCCCTCGAACTTGCCATATTTCCTTATTTAGCAGAAATAATGACCCAGAAATTGAACATTCTGCAGGTTGCTTCCCTTGTATCTTTCTTCAACGTGCACTGGAGAGCTGCACATTTCACATCACTCCCATAACTTGATGATGCGCATCTACCCTAAATAATTTTAGGACCATGCCTTTTTGGTGTTGCATTTTCAATGTCAGGTAGTGTAGTATAGTTTTCCATTCATATTACCAACTAATACAGGAATGAAATTTTATATTAACGAACATTAATCGTCTGGAAAAAAAAAAAACTTTTACAGATTATTGGTCTCCAAAGCAGTAGTATGATTTCAAGCAGTAGTGTCCAAAAATTTTTTGTGATATATCAGGATATTTTTTTTTAGGAAAAAAACACTACAAACTTCTTGAACATGCTTAGACCTTTGATATTTAATTACAGAATATGAATAATTATGTGTAACTAACTAACAATTAAACATATTTGAAGCTTTTATTAAAAATGGTCCAAATTTCCCATTTTTATCAAAATGACAAAAGGGCCAGGAAATATTTTTAAAAAAAGTGGGAAGAAAAGAAACAAGAAACGATTACCCACCCAACACTCTAGCAAAGTCAGCAATCATTGGCAACTAATTTTTTCCCAACCTAACACATGAAAAATGGCAGCAAGCTGAAAATTACATAAAACAACAATGAATTAAGAAAATCAAAAATGCAAGAAACATCCATAATGAAATAAACACAAAATGATATAATAATAAAACACTCAAAATTACATAACACAGGAAAAATTAATTGAAAATGCAAAAGACATTTTGAATAAAACAGTTAACTTTCTTTGTTCTCTGTCTTTTGCTCATTTACACTGTGTAAAAAAAAGGGAGGGACAGTTCTATATCTCCAATTCTACTGGGTCGATTGACGAAATTCAAATTGCATTTTCTATGTTTCGAAAGTGGGACTCGGGATATATATTAGATTTATATATAGCTTTGTTATAATATAGGTATTTTGACAAAAAATGGGACTTTTTCTGAAATAAAATACCATTTTTTTTCCATATTTCGATTCTACCACTCAAATTATGCCTAAATATTAAATTTTGTAAAATTTAGTGTGAAATTTTTGGAGAAATTCAAAAATTTAACTTGGAGCATTTTCTCAGTTTGAGCCAAGAATAATTCACTTGGCGAACTTCTTAATATATGGCAACCTACTTTCCTTTCCCTTCTATTGTGCCAGAGCAGAAAAAAAGTCACATCATTTTAATTTCAAATAATTTTAACAAAATGCATAAACCACATTTTCATTATTATCACTTTCCAACAAATATGCTAAATTTCAAAACACGCCAATATATAAATTTACGTATATCTTCGGAAATTTTGAATAAAAAGCTCTAATTGTTTGCAGGTATGCTTAGAAATACATCTACTTTAAGATGATGGTAAAACTTAACAGGTTATAATTCAAAATTTTTCTCGAAAAATTTATAAAAAATATTTAAAAATACAAATTTAAAAAATAAATCATAAAAAATGCACAAATTTTATTTAGAATGAACCTAAATTTCGAACTGTATAGGAAGGAATAAAATAAGTTTCATAAAAAGAGAGATATTAATATATACATCAAATTGAATTAACATTGAGGAGCTAAAATTTTGAGAGCTAATTCTTCAAAAACTACGTGTGCCATTTTTGCAAAACTTGAGAGTCTGGCATAATTTGAGTCATAGAATCGAAATATGGAAAAAAATTGGCATGTCATTTCGGAAAAAGTCCGATTTTGTGTCAAAAAACTTATATTTGAACAATGCTATATATAAATCTAATACATATCCTACGTCGCAGTTTCGAGACATGAAAAATGAAATT
This sequence comes from Stegodyphus mimosarum, assembly GCA_000611955.2. NCBI lineage: Eukaryota > Metazoa > Arthropoda > Arachnida > Araneae > Eresidae > Stegodyphus > Stegodyphus mimosarum. Next base: position 99,735 of record KK119722.1, on the reverse strand, counting down.
TGGATTTCGTCAATCAGCCCAGTAGAACGGGAGACATAGAACTGTCCCTTTTTTTTTTGTGCAGTGTACATAGGCATCTTTCTTAATAAAAAATTTAAAAAAAAAAAAAAAAACAAATTGTAGATCTTTTGGCATTGTTCTCCATGTACACATCAACTTCTTTTAACTTCAAAAAGAGAGAGATAATTGGACAAATTAATTTCATGGACTGTGTATTCCTACACTGTCTACTAGTAGGGAAAATACTGCATTTCTGGAAAAAAAAAATTGCAGCACTTTTTTTAGCTGGCAAATTCCACAGTGGCATTACAATTTGTTGCAAGTAAAAAAAAACTTCCCTCACTAATCATAATAAGCAGAAATCACAAATCTAGAATTTCAAAACCATACGTATTATCATCATCCCCAAGACAGATGGTGGTATTATGTGCGCAACCATTAGTGAGTTGCCAGATAAATACATTTCTGTAAAATTCTGGGTTGCCTTCTTCGGTGACAAAGCATTTTGTTCAGTGATTCTTGTAAGGATTCGGCGGATAATCCAAAAGTACCATAAGAAAAAAAAAAGAGTGAACTGTTCTGTTCTAAATACTGTATATGATATCGCCGCTATGACGCTCTCGATAACAACAGTTTTCAATGCATCAATTAAAGACCAGTATTGTCTAATTTTATTTATTTATAGTCCTATTAAATAATAAATAGTTACATACAGAAATATGCATAAGTATTAAATTACTATTAAACAAATTTATTCAAGAGGAATAAAATTTGACTACTACTGCATGCTGTTTCAGAAACATATTACATATTAGCCAGATGAAATAAAATTAAGACATATACAAATTATGTATTATGGATTCAAAATACATTAATTTCAGAGAAATTATTGAGAATCAGAGTTATAAAGGAGTACTCTACATGTGCAAACAAATTAGGCAAAGAACAATTTCTTTAAATTAAAGCGATTAACTTCAATAATTACAATTTTCCATCCAAAATTCATACATGATGAGCATTTCATAAGAATTAGAGATAGACTATAATAGATGCACTCTTATATTTTGTACTTACATATCAACACAATCACCTTATTAGATATCAAATTTTCAAAATGCAACAAACTCTGGCAACTATGTAACTGTGCCAAAGAAAGGGGGGACAGTTCTATATCTCTTATTCTACTGAGCCGATTGGAGAAATTCAAATTTGTTTTTCATGTCTTGAAAGTGCATTGTAGGATATATATTAGATTTACATATAGCATTGTTCTAACATAGGTATTTTGACACAAAATCGGACTTTTTCTGAAATATCATACCAATTTTTTTCCATATTTCAATTCTACGACTCAAATTACGCCGAGATATTAAATTTTGTAATTTTTGGTGAGAAATTTATGGAGAAATTAAAAAAATTTATCTTGCCGCATTTTTTTTCAATTTGCACCAAGAATAATTCACTTGACAACTCCCTAATTTATAGCGACCTATTTTCCTTTTTCCCTTGCCCACGAGTGGAAAAAAAATTCACAATTCAGAAATTCAAATAATTTTAACAAAGTGCATAAATTTTGTTATTATCGCTATAATAAATACACCATTTTTGTTATTATCATTTATAATAAATATACCAAATTTCAAAACGAGCCAAAATGTAAATTCACTTAGAAAATTTTGAATAAAAAACTTTTCATTTTTTGCAGGTACGCTTAGAAATACATCCACTGTAAGACGATGGCAAAAATTTTGCAAAAAATTATTTAAAAATACAAATTAAAAAAAATCATAAAAAGTGGGCGAATTTTATTTGGAATGAACCTAAATTTTAAAATGGGAAAGGAAGAATCAAACAAGTTTAATAAAAAAGATATATTAATAAATATATAAAAAATTCAATTAACATGGAGCAGCTAAAATTTTGAGAGCTAATGTTTTAGAAACTACTCATGCGATTTTTACAACACTTGACAGTTTGGCATACTTTGAAATGTAGAATCGAAATATGGAAAAAAATTGGCACGATTTCAGAAAAAGTCTGATTATGTCAAAATACTTATATTAGAACAATGCTATATATATTCTAATACAGATCCTAAGCCATGCTTTCAAAACATGAAAAACACAAGTTGAATTTCTTAAATCGGCCCAGTAGAATGGGAGATACAGAACTGTCCCGCCTTTTTTTTTGTACAGTGTACAAATTAATTCTTCGCTTTTAACAAGCAACATCATCCTTTTCATGTGTGTTCTTTTGTTGTATTTCAAGTTCCAATGATTTTTATAAATAAAGTATGATAGTTTTTACTTTAAAGTCAATTTTAAAGTATGCACTTATGTGATTTACCTGCAACAGAAGAAACTGACATAAAATTTCTGCAGGAACATATTTCTACCAGAATTAAAAAAAAAAATCTTATTAACTGAATTTGGAGATAAATACCTAATTAAAATGTAAAATGTGCATGCATGTAATAAATATTTCTTTTCAATTTTTGGTTTTTCTTGTTTGTTTTCTGTAAAAAACTGCAAACTGTGTCAAAATGGTTGCACTAATACATAAGTATCTTATATTTCATGTAGTGTACATTACTCAGGAACAGAATCATCCAGAATGTATCTTTGAATGCTTTACTAAATGCTGTTTTAAAGAAAAATCTTTGCTACATATACCACAAATAAATGGGCGTATACCAGTATGAAACTTTAGATGTCTGTTCAAATTTCCTTTTCGATTGAATTGTCTACTGCATATGTAACAAACATGCAAATCATTATAGCCTACTTGAGAGGTTGGCAGCAACTGAGGATCAGAGGACATAAGCATGGTGTTACCAGAACATGGATAGAGAGTTTGTTTATTGCATATCACAGAACACTTCATTTCACTCAGGAAACCTGTCATGGAAAAATATATATTTAAAACCATTCAATACCCAACATTTTTATGGTCATATCCAATATAAAGTTCAAATTTATAATTCATGTTATGTAACTTGTAATTCGAAATAGGAAAGGACATATTAATGTGTAATTAAATATGCATATATCATTTAATCATACATTTATTATAATACTATATGAATTATATATTTTAAAATTAAAGGTAGTTCTTATAAGCAGCAGCAGTGGAAAAAAAACTAATATGTAAAAAAATCACATATAATAAATCAGCATTTATATAAACAGCACTGCTTTATGAAAAGTAATAAATTAGAACAATTGACATGCTAAGAAGTTTACAATACTTTACTACTGCCATACTGTAATTGATAAATTAAATTTTCAAATGGATTTTACAATAAAATTTACTTAATAATTGCCTAGGACAAAAAATTTAAAGCATATCTAATTTAAAAAATTTTAACACTGAGTTTAGTACACTTTTTAATACAAAAATCATCTCATCTTAAAAGTTAATATTTAAGCAGGCAAGTTACTGTGCAAATGATTTGATTGTTTTTCACACCATAATATGTTTTATATTGAGGGAACTATAGCCTGTTTAAACATATTGTATACATCCTTTCTAGTGCTGATACAGTTAAAGATTTTTTTTTTTTTTTTTCTGGGTGCACATAAACCTTCTTTTGCTATAGAGTTGTATTCAAGATAGCAATTCCATTCCAATATAACTACAAATACATATAAATTCGAATATAAAATAATAATTGCAAGCATAAGCTACCAATTCTTCCATATATATTATTTCAATGTGTTTATTTTTGCTTTTATGCAAAAACTAGAATTAAAATTATTATGTAAAATAAATATTACTATTAAAATGAATACTACCGTTTACCTTTTATTATTACTCCCATAATTTAATTTTTGCCATATATTCATTATTACATTACATCATTAAATACTTACATAAATTACACAAAACAAATCACTTTCTTCCAAAAAATCAACACATCACTTTATTAGATTAAGAGCTTTTTGGCATATTATTTTCAAAAATACATATTTTGCTCACTTTTTATCTTAAACGTTATCTTTAGCAGAACACGAAGAAAAATTTAGCTTAGTACACATATTACACATGACAACAAGAGATATTTCTTTCAGTAGTCATAACAAATTCCAAGACACATAAATTATACCATGTTAATAAATTTCAACATAAATATAACACAATAAAAAAACAAGATGCATCAATTTTCTTGTTTAATGAAGATTTCACAAACTTAAAAAGGGGACATTTTCCCCTTTTATATTTCGTTATTGCAGAAAAATAATTGCAAGGGAGGGAATTCCTGACATGTGGTTTCATTTTTTAAAATAGTATATCTGAAAAAATTCTTGAATAAATTATTTCATGACATTTAACAACAAAGTTAACAAAACTGTGGACACTTTTATATTATATTCTGTGTATATTGCAGTTTGATTATTAAACATTCTAATAGAAATCTAAACAATTAACTCATAAAATACAGCAGAAGCTTGTAAAAAAATTTTTGAGCACCAGAGTGTTAGATATTAATTAAATGAAAAGATCTATTTAGAGTGAACTCTTACTAACAGCCACAAGATTGTAACTGGTAGAACTGAAGTCAGGGAACAATTAAAAACTAATCAACACTGTCAAAAGAAACAATGTAAAATATTTCACAATGATTTATAATAAAATTGATTATATAAACATTTTCAATAGTCACTGCAGAGGAAGACTTTTACCATATTATACATAGTTTATCACAATTCCAGCAGTTTTTTGGAACATATGATTCAATAAGCAACAAATACATGCAGACTAATATATATATTAACACTTATATAGTGATTGATTTTATCAGTTATTTCACTATGACACTGCTCAGGCCATATCAACCATTCAACTGGAAAACATATGAAATTTTCAGAGAACATGTGAACTTTTTTTTTATCTTAAGTTATGCAAGCAAAGATTGATCATACCAGCAGTTATATTGATAACCCAATAGGCAAATAAGACCGTAAAATAGACTGCAGCTTAAAAGACTTTTCTTTCTAGGGAAAAAAAACTGTGATGATGAAATCTCTAAATACATATTCATAAACACTTGCTGAATTATTAAAAAGCAGGTAACATAGTCTTGATATTAAGAGAGAGGATTACTTAACTGCTGAAACTTCTTACTCAAGGAAAATCAGTGTACATCTAATTAATTCTATCTGGTTGTAATGAAAGTTTTCAGCCAAAAAAATTTTCTTAATAAAGTTAGAGAAAAAAAAAAAAACATGAAAGCAGTACCTTTAGTGCAGGTAGTAATCACCACCCAAATCTGTGATTTTCTGCCAACGTTTTGACAGTTTCTCAAACCTTCAGCCCAGAAACTTGGTGATAGCAAGTCCAAAAACAGATCAACCTCATTTCAGAAGTTCTGAGAAGAATGGAAGATAGCAACAGCAAGATATAGCTGCAGATTTTATAAAAAGGTGGCAGTCCGAAGGAGTGATGTATGGGCTATATGGTGGGTCAGGCAAGAGACCCCATTCGAGTCCATACAGAGTCCAGCCTGTGAATGCAGAAAAATGTGATCGCATTATCTTGATGGTGCATTACCTTTTTGTGCCAGAACTCAGTTCAATGTTCTCTCTTGATAGCAAAGTCAACACAGACTAGCATCTCGCTGTAAGCCTTACTGCGAAGGGTTTTACCTTTTTCCAGCTAACTTTTGTGGATAATACCACGGCAATCCCACCAGATACAAAGCATGATCTTTTTGTTACTCAAATTGCACTCTGCCTCGCCGCAGATCAACCCTTTTTTCAGTTTGTGTTGCTGAAGTAACTTCACTTTTCATCACAAGTGATAATACAATCCAAAAGTTAATCCTTGTGTTGACATTCAAGTAGATTAATGCAGGCCCGAACATTTCTATTCTTATCTGCTTGAGTCAGTTCATGTGGCACCCAGCGATTGAACTTGTACTTCAAGTTTATGTGACACATAGCGTGACTAATGGACATGGCATTAACATCTAACCCCTTAGCAAGCCCTCGAGGGGTTGCATACTGATCTTCTTACAGGTGGGCCTCATCAACATCAGTAGGCAGGCCACAGCTCTCTGCTTCTTGAATATATTAGTCCTTGTTTTTGAACTTTTAGTACCAAACATCCACTAGTGTCATATGATACAACATTCATAGCTAAAGCTGTACACACGCTTTGGTGACATTCTGTAGCTGATTTTTTGCAACAGACTGGAAGTAAATGATGGTTCTAATCTGGTAGCATGATAGTTCCATTCTTTGTACTTAATGATAAAGATGTTTATTTTTAACAAACTTCACAACACATTTTAAAAAAAAGTTTTTTTTTTTTTTTTTTTTTTTTCGAATGACAAAATCTGATTAAACATGCCAATGTGAACCTTTTGAGTAGATGAATTTGTGGTGGCAGAAAACTTTCATTAAAACCCAATATTTTGTAACTTTAGAAATATACCTCTTCACAGAGAAAGCTAACTTGTCAGGGATTCCTTATTTAGGTTCTAATGAAAGTAATATATATTTCAATATTGTAGCATAACTTATTATTTACAAAAAGAGAGCGAGAAATTGGTTTCAAGAGAGAAAAAAATAACTTGAATTGAAAAATAAAATCACATATATTACATAAAATCTGTGCAAATTCTAATCTGTAATATAATACTATAATTTTCTAAACTGTACTAATTTGGTTAATTAAAGATAAAATAAAAAACCTAAGAATAAATTTAAAAAAAGAAACTGTAACAAAAGAAGCAAAACTCGAACTCAATATAATATAACTAAGCAGAAATAAGTAATTTACATGAGAAAGGCCTAGTTCACATTTATTAACAAGGTCAAAAACAAACACAAAATCAAACCAATGGTTTTAAGATTTTTAAAACTATATAAAATATATTTTTTAATAGATAAAAAAATTAATTTAAAGGAAAAAGTTTGAGATTTATAATAACATACCTTACAGTCAAGTAGATCACTATTTAATAATTACTGAATTATTATTAATGCATGCAGATCAAACCTCCTGCTTCAAAAAACATTTACATTAACATCTTTTAAAACATACTAATAATATTAAAACCTGCATGCATCACAGGATATATAGAAGATTTTTAAATTTAATGGTATTTTTACTACTATGTACAAAGATATTTTATATCAACCCATTTCATAATAGCTGAAATTTAATGGATATAAGTTAAACCATAATATACTACTATCTATATAAAAAATTCCCTTTAAATTACACTTCACTACTATGTATGTAATAGATTATTAAAGCCTATAAAGAAGTAAAGTGACACTAGCAGAAAACTATTTCATGATCCATAATTATTATTTTCATGTAAGAAGTCAAAAATTATTATGTAAACATGAGGTAATTTGAAAAATGCAGTGTGTCCAATAAGTTTTAGGACTAAATTTTTTAACGAATCTCAGTAAACCTCCCAAATGGTAACTGATATAATTTATTACTGTAAAATCTCAGCTTGGTTTCCTAAAACATTGTTTGCTTATGGACCAAATTTTCTAAGCAATTAATCTTATGCTCTGATCTAGCCAATATCTACTACCTTGGGAAGCTGAGCAAAAAGCAGCAACAAAGTTTTGCTGTAAAGCAGGAAAAACAACACTAAAGACATTTGAAAAGTTGTACAAAGAATACGGGGATCAAACATTAAAATGATGTAGTGTTTGTCTATGATGTAGATGATTTTATCAGTTTTGAATAGGTTTCACGCTTTTATAAACTTACTCCTAAAACTTTATAGACACACCGAGATCTCCAAAAAATTCTCTGCTCACATTTTCAAATTCCAACTAAGAAATCATTAACTTGTACTATTTGTGTGTGTGTGTGTAATATGAAAATGTTACAAGTTGCCAGTCTTGACTGAGACAATATATATATTATTAACAAGTACGAATGCCAAAAGCCATAGTACATCCCAAACCCTCTGAAATCCTATTCGAAGAATCACGTTAGTGCCAAAATTACATATTAAATACAATTAAAACTTAAAATCCTAGGTAAAGATTTACATGAAAATATAACTCAAATAATGCTTAGCAAATTGTAATTTATGGGCAAAATTGGGAAAAGCTGAAGTTGTAATAAAAACAAAGTATACAATAATAAATAGTAATATCTCAGTGAGAGTTGCATAGTTGTTTCGTCAGGGGAAAAGAACCGTGCCCCTTTCGCTGAAATATTACTTCCACGCGTTTCAACTGACGACCAATTGAGACAATACCGCGTCGATTAATTGACTAAATTTTGAAATCTATTACATTTTTTAATACTAATCTAAATTGTCTCAATTAGACGCCCCTTTTCCCTACGCGTGGAAGAAAAGTACTACAAAACAAAACAAAATAAGAATTAATTAGAATTAAAGAGTAAAAAGAGGCAACTGGGTAACAAATAATTTAAAAAAAAATTTTTTAAAAAAAGCCTCAAGACCTCTACAATTTACAGAAAACTAAATTTATAAATAGTATTAGAGAAGATGAAACCACAAATCATAAATTATAATTTATAGTTAATTTCTGAAACACTATTAGTCCTATATTACAACCGAAGAAATCAAGAAAATCTAAAAAATGGGGGCCCTCTTGCTTAAAGTAACGAAGCTGCTAAATTGGAAGAAAGAAGTATTTAAAAACATATTGGACTTTGTGGAAAAAACGTACACTTTTGTGTAGAATGTTTTTGCAAAAAGATATACAAATTAAAAATTAAGACTCACCTTCTTGAAGTCTTGCCGAAAAGAAATAAAAACGTGTAGAATTTACAGAAAAGCAAAGCAATTCTACGGGGCTGTAAGTTTAGTTAAGAAATCTTTGCAATCCTAAACTTACAGGGGGAGGGGACGGAGTGAAGGCTTATTTCCGCCTAAAACTTTCTGGACGAATGAGAAGGTTACCCGTGGCCGGGGGGTGTCAACTTGAAAAGCTGGTTGTTAAAAAATGGCGTCCTTCTAATGAAGAACCAAGAGCTGGTGTAAATGTTTCAAAATGGCTAGAAATCGTATTTTTTTGTTAATAATTGGCCAAAAGATAGGGAAAAAAGAGAAGTAGAATTTAACAGTTGTCTTCAGGCAAGCGGGCTTTCGTGCCACTTTATTGAAAAGAAATTAGCCCATTTTTTTAGTTAAAGAGATAGACTGGCCGATTTATCACTGTTTTAAAAGAATATAATGTAACGGTGATAATTAGGTTCGAAGAGAACTAAAATTATTTTACATTTGTACATTAAATCATACAAATTGGCCATCAACTATTTACCTTCTAGTAATAGATTTAAGTAAACGTATCATTATCCTAATTATATGATTTAAAAAATAAAAGGGTAAATGCCAGCTTTTTTAAGCGCTGTTTGGATTGTATTGCTAGGTATTTGATTTTCATTGAGTACTTTAATTAAGTGGAGTAAATCTTCTTTAAGATTGTCGGCATTGTTGCAAATTCTTTTAATTCTGATTATTTGTGAATGAATAGTATTAATTATTATTTTTTTCGAGATATTGGACTTCCAGTTAGTAAGTTTTAAAGTAGGAAAGGCAAATTCACGACGTTTGTCGAATATTTTAATATGTTTAAAGTTATTAATTTGTAAGTCAAGGTAAACAATTTCGTCTTGTTGGCTATTAGTGATATTAAGCTTTAGGCTGGAAGGATAAATCTGTTTATTATTTAGTTTTCCATAATTATTAAAGGTAATAATGTCATCTACGTATCTAAAAATGTACTTAAAATACTGGTATTCATTTTTGTTAAGTGAACGTAGGAAATTAAATTCACATGAGAATAGGAATAGTCCACAAATGGAGCTTGAACTGTTACCTCCCATTGGAATTCCTTTTATTTGTTTAAAGAAAGTATTATTAAAGAGAATATAATTATTAAAAAGGATGCTTTTAAGATACAAGGTCCAACTGTCTTGAGTAATAAAATTTAAAATTTGTGGGAACAGTTTTGGAAGATCTTGCAAGCTGTTTAGAATATCCTCTAAGGGAAGTGTAGTATATAAATTTTCGAAATCATAGCACTGAATATTATGAATTTCTATTTCATTAATAGTGCTGATAATTTTTTCATTGTTAGTAATAATCCAGTTATAATGTAATCCTTGAAAATCGTATTCATTGATATATTTCATGATGAGTTTTAGTACTTGTGAAAATTTATAGTCGATTTCTTTTAAGTAGCTTTTAGTGCTGTTTGCTATAAACCTAAATTTAATTGGTGTTTTGTGGAACTTGGGTAAAGCATACAGATTAGTAAATCTATTATTAATTTTAATAGGATGAAGGTTCAGTCTTTTATGCAGAGCATTAAACTTATTTAATAGAATTTTGGAGCTGGTTTTAACTTTTTGATAAGTGCTAGAACTATTTAATTCTTGGTGCAAAAGATCATAATAGAATTTTTTTCAACAAATACTGAAGTTATTGCTGGCTTTATCAATTTTGGTGATTATAAAAATATTTTGCAGTTTTTTAATTTGAGTGAGTAGAAGTTTTTTATTGTGTAATGCTGATAACTGGGGAAGTTTAATCAACGTATGCTCAAATGCTTTACTTATTGCCGTTTTCCATTCTAAAAAGGTAGTGGTGGGTAGGCTTGTGCGATTACTGATAGTTATGATAAATTTATTGAGATCGTTGTGGAATTGTTGCGTACAAAATTCTTTTCTCAGTGAGAATGTGGGACGAAATTTGGTTCCTAGTTGCATGACTTGACGTAGTTGCTGGTCCTGAACAATGCTTAAGTCTCCTGTGATGATGTGCTTGTGATATTGATCAACAAAGTTTTTAAATTCCGGTTGAAGACAGTTGCATTCGTTGTTGGAACTAATTTCATGGTGATTAATTACTAAAGAGCCTATTGTTTTTTCGTATTTGAAGCACGGTGTAACTTGTAAGCTAGTGTCAGGTAATAGGGATTGATATTTTTTAAAAATACTAGATATTTTTAGCTGATCATATAATGGATGTTTGAATTGTATTTTACAGAAGATTTTTTTACGAAAAAAGTTACTATTACTGAGTTTAAAGTTGCAGAAATCAATGATTAAATCTTTAATGATCTCTGTTCCTATAAATTGTTTTTTAACTTTGTTAAGAAGTTTCCATAAAGTATTATTCTTCAAATTATGCATTAAATTAATAGTTTGTTTAACGAAAGATTCATGTGTAAAGAAGTTAGAAATTTTATGTAACATTATATCTATATCTTGAGCTGAAAAAAATTTTTTAATTTTATTTCCTCCTCTTTTTCCTCTGGAAGTTGGTTGGCTAAAAAATCTGAATTGTCCGTAGACAGAATTTTCCTTGATTTTATTAGTGGTATTGCTTAAATTGGAGTTAAGTCCATAAGGATAAAGTGCTCTTTTTTGCAGTATGTAAATGGATTCTTTGAAGAGTCTTAATTTATAGTCTGGTACTATTTCTAAGATCGTGATTTCGATATTTTCAAAGCTATGCATTTGAAAATGTTCTAAAATAGCTGTGTTTTGATTATGATCAGTTGAAAATTTATTGTTGCTCGCAAATTTTTTAATGTGTGATCTATGGTTGTTAATTCTTAAGTTAAGATAATTTTTTGTTTGACCTATGTACTGCAGAGAACATGTTTTACATGTTATTTGGTAGATACAATTGTAAGTTTTTCAAAGTGTTTGTTGTTTAAGAATTTTAGTTGGTGGAAGCATGGCATTTAACCTACAACATTTACAAAGCGAATTGCTTCATTTAATTATATTAATGTTTTTAATTTGAGCCGTAGTTTAAAAGTAAAGAGGGAGCTAGCCTGCTTTACAGTGTGGTTATAGGATAATTATCCTGGGTGAAAAGGAACTAAGAGATTTGGATGCTCTATTAGCTTTATTTGCTTTCCTTTTATGAAAAAATTGAAAAAATTGAAGAACATCTTAAGCGCTTACAGCTGCTTGAAGTAAAGCAAAATTTTTCCTTTAAAAAGTTAAAACTTGAACGATATGTATAATATTTTGGAGTATAAGTTGATGGTGCAGATGGACGTTGAAACAAACATAAAAGATTCCAGTTGTTGAAGAAACATACAAGATATGAAGAACAAACTTGGCAGTTGAGGCAGATTCACTTTTATTTTACAGCCAGAAATAATTTGGGACACTAATTTTGCCTATTCTAGAATATTTACATTTTTGATATAGTAGCAATAAGAAGAAAGCAGCACAGCAGCAGTCTAGGTATGCTGAGAAGCTGAAAGCAAGTGCATTATGCAATATGGAGGCCTGGTTCAAAAGCAGAAAGATTCGGTTTGCACTACTGCCATTTACTATTAAATGTTTTGATGTTAGTTAGTTGACTTTTAGTTTGCAATATACAAAGAAGACGAAATTTCCAAATTAAAATGAAAAGTTAAGGAGCTATTACAGACTTAAGTTAGAAGCTTGATTTACATATGTTTTATCTTACACATGTATGTGTGTCTTGTAACAATTTAAATTTTGATGCATAAAAATAGAAACAATGGTAGCTATGCTTTTCCTTTAAGCTTGATATATGTAGCCATACATAAATTAGTACACTAAGCATATCTGTCTTGAAAAACCACATCGGTACCTTCAATTTTTAAAATACATTTGTAGCAACAGCAGCATGTTGGCAGCAGAGAGAGGGAACACAATGTATCTAAGATGAAAACTAGGTTCAGAATGATTTGGTTTTGGTTCAAAATTTGCCTACTTGGTGTTAAAAGCTTTGATTCCCAAATTTTGAGTTATTTTTATCATTATTGGCTGAAGCCTTTTTATAACTACTTGAATCATGAGTACTATTATGTAAGAACCATATGACAGCACTTAAATCTGAAATAATGCAAAGCAGCTATTATTTTTAGGGCAGAAACAGTAAAGACCCAAATTAAAATAGACCGTTAAGGGACTATAATAAAACTAAAGTTTGAGTTTTGATTTATGTATTTTCATCTTACCTCTCCACATATATATATAAAAAAAATTAAATAATAACAAACTGTTCAGCTAAAAGATTAAAAAAATACAAAAATGATTAGTCATGTGACATAACAAAAAAAGTTATTTTTTAAATAAAAACATTTATTTATTACTACTATCAATTTTCAACTTATGTAACAGAACAGCTATTACATATAATTGATCAGTGATGAAAATTATAAAATAAAATAATAGCATAACTAGAAATTTTCTAAAAATGAAATTTTTTTTCTGTTTTAAATATATACAAAAATTTCATTGTATCTTTTTTCAAAATCAAATAGTATAATGCTATATTAATTTTAGCATTACTTACTATTATTGACATCCTCATAGAATAGTCACAGAAAGTATTGATAAAGCAACGTACCATGTCACCAAAAAGTAATTTGTAGCACCCCTTCATGTTACCTGTAAGTATTTCTGTGGCAATCCAGATATGCACGGAGTCCATGTGAATTTGCACTTTTGAAATTTAGCAGGTATTCTCCTGATTAGTATTTCTTTTTGCATGCAGTACATTTGTTTTTGTCATAATGAATCTTGTAATATAACTGTGGAGTTTGACCTCTTTTATTTTCATTCAGCTAGCGTTTCATTGAAGTGTACATTAAAATTTCAACTGTTCTTGGGCAACTGTAATTATCAGAGCTTAATTTCTAAAATTAGAAGTACTGGAACCATATGGATGGCCATCAGGAAACAGGAACAAAAATAAATAAATAACTATAAAAATAATAAATTAATTAGTAATTAAAATTCAATAAAATGTAAGGCTATAAATAAAAGTTTAATAAATTATTCGATTTATGATAAATAGTTAAATAGTTTAACACATTGACTACAGTGTGCATTTCACATTGTTTGCCAATGGTGCAAACATTAATTTTTTATTATGCAATGTACATTATGTTGAAATATTATCTACAAATGATAAGGTGAGTTATATAATTGTGTTTAATGATTTTTTGTGGTAGGGGTCCTCGGTGACCCCCGAAGTGGTGTAGACCATTTTTGCAATTTAATCTTCTTCAAACCATTATAGTAACAATAATATTATTTTAAAATTTATCAGTATTGATATCTACTCTAATTATAAATTTTTACTGTTGGCCACATCATCAGTCGCCCCCATGGCACTGTAGCCAAGTCGAATGGCAGCCACCAGTGACCTCCACAGCAGTCAATGTGTGAATAATAATTAAAAAAAATATCTGATCTCGTCTTATTTGGAGCTCCAATAAAAACTAAGAAAGAGTGGAGCCAGGCTCCAGATGAATTCAAGCCCATATACAGTATAATGTACTATTTCAAGAAATGATAGAAACAAAGAATTATTTTCTCAGCATACCAATGAAAAAAGGTAAAAAGCTTAGAGCCTCATTAATGAGAACATGGAGCATGCAAAAAACAGTGCGAGATTGGGGGGGGGAAATTTATGATGATGCAGAGCTACCAAAGCAAAGAGAACATTTTAACCACAATCCTCTGTTGATATAATTCTAGCTCTCAGGCATAATGTGCCAGGAAGAAAAAAAAAAAAAAAAATTCCTCGGAAGACGAGAACAGATCCAAATTAAGAATAAACGAAATTCCATTCAAGTAATAGATTCTGACTCTGTGTTTCATAACATCATTCCAAAAAATACACAGGGGCTCTTTTCCATGGAAAGCTGTTAGCACTGGAGGTAATCACTTCTATTATTCAGGAATATTTTGGGAATATACATTTGGGAAAATTTATGTGTCATTGTAAATTCATTGCAAAATTTACATGCTGTTATATTGAAGAATAAATCTCTCACATGTGGGTGAGAGGTTTTCTTTTCTTAAAAGTCTCAACCTCCGTCAAAAGGTTTATTTCTCGGCGAAAGAGCAGAGCCGAACTTAGTGAGTGCCAAGATGGTGCACAGCATGTGAGCAGTCAAATTTAGTGAAATGATTATCAAACATATTATATTTCAGTAAAAAAGGGCAGCCAATTTCATTTTGCATGTGGGCAGCTGATGCTCTAGGATCAGAACTGCAGGTATGCATTCAGAAATTAGAATCAATACTAAAATATCATTTTCGAAATCAAAAGAAATTTCTGCTGAAATTGCAGTTCAATTACACAAAAGACAGTGCATAGCCTTTTTATTTTGAAAGCCAATCCACTGCAGCTAAAATTACAATTTATCTCAGAAACTGTGAAGTACTGGAACCAGGCTCTGATGCAATTTAAGATCTAGTGATCATGGTCAGCACATAATCCAAGGTTGTGCAATACTCCAATTTTTTTTTTTAAAAAAAAGCAAGCACAGATCAAGCAATACATGGGGAGGGGAAGAATGCAAAATAATTAAAGCATGATTTCTCAGAAATTGTAAGCGTTTTATTTTTTTAATGAACATAAAAAAATAGGTGAGACTGGATGCATCGCTAAAATAGATGTAAAGAAACCAAAACAAAAGTTTCTCTTCAAAGTCAACAAAGAGTTTGCAAATGTTCTCCAAGTTCAGCAATGAGTTCATAACTTTTCGCTGAGGTGCAGTAATGAGAAAGATTTCAAATTATTTACAAAAACTTATGTGATACACAGTTTCATCTCTACAAACTTAAGTTTAAAAGGATATGAGTTGATATAAAAGATTATATGGTTATATATGATCCACCTTCAAATATATATATTATATTTGAGAATAGATAACTAAAAGAATAAAAAACGCATAATCTTTAAAATCTCAGAATCAACAGATTCTGTACAATTGACTTGAGAGTTAACTGATTTACCTGTGTCACATGAATATATATGACTAAAAATAAGCTACAAATTACATAATTATGTAGAATACAAATTTGGAAATTTAAATTAACTCAATTAATTATGATAACATATAATAAAAACAATAAGAGTGAAGTAATAGTCAGAAAGATATATAATCTTTTAAGGTCTTTACTGTTCTATGTACTTCAGCGAAAAGTTAACTTATTTGCACATATTCCCCTGGGATTGTTTAAGAAATTGAGCCTGAAATTCCAAAGATTCAGAAAACATCATGAGAAAGAGGTATTCTTTTATAATAATTAAAAAAGTGCCTCTACCATTTCGTATACCTTGGTTAATATATAGCCTTAACTGTTTGGATGCATTTCAAGATGAAAACTTAGAATTAATATAAATATTCTTTTATAAGATCATCTATCTTATTTTCCAGTATCTCCTCATGCATAAAACTTTTTTAATACATACAAAGAGAAAACAGCAAAATTTATATTTTTGCCATGTGTGGAAATATGAAATAATTTTTACAGCTGCAAACATTACTCAAGAATTTTACTGTGATTTCATGTGATAACCATACTAAGTATCTACATAATTAATTATAAACAGATAAATAAAGAGAAAAGTACAGCCTGAACGAGGATACATATATTCTTCCCTCCCTCAACAAAATTTAGAGGTAATACATAAATAAAAAATTAAAAAGTAAATCCAGAAATGGTAGATGCAAACAAGAAACATAGATCAAACAGCTGATTACCACTGTAAAATATGGAATGCATAAGCAAATCTGAACATATACTTTGCATTTGTGGTGGAAATTATATTTTAGACAGATGATTAAAAATTCATTCATGTTCCTTTTTCTGGTCTGACAGGATTTTAAGACATTTTCAGATAAGATGAATCTTCAATACTGATCTTTATAATACTACAAACTTTATCAGTACTATTTATCAAATTCTTCAGCTTAAAGGTGAAGAGAGAGTTGGAAACTTATATTGAAATTAAATTATTATTGCATATGCTGCTGAAATTTCAGAGTTCAATCTCCAGTATAAAGGAATAATATATGGAAGATAAAGACAGAGCTTTAGGTGAAAACTATTGAAGAAAAGACCATTATTTATTATTAACTGCTTATTAAAACTATAAACAAACTGACATAGATTTGTTGTGGGCTTCCTCAGCAGTACAGACCCTGCTTGTGTTAATACAAACTGTTTTTAATCTTATTTTTGAAATTAAACAAGATTCCCAATAAACTTGCACAATATTAATGAATAATTCAGGTAAGTAAGAAGATCAAATAAAGCTTTAGTCAACTGAAACTGCACATAAGACAGAACACCAAATGCTACATTGTGGTGAGAACATCATTTAAACAAAGAACACCCACTGCCATTCTATGTAATATCATTTTGGTGCTTGCAATAATAATACCACATTCACCCCTCCCAGAGAAGTTATATAGTCTGGCAGATAAGAAGGCTGACGTCTCTATTTTTTTGTATGTAAGGTTTCCCTCTCATGCAAGCAATCATCCAAAGTCTTTTCAAAAGCTTAATGTTGGCTAGGGCACAGTAAATCATTGTCTTGGGAATCTTCTTCTGTTGATTTTCTTACAGTTTTAAATTTGGGTTTAGGAGCTGCAGTGGCCAAATCTTCATTCTGTTGAGCAAAAGAATCTGAAAATTGCTGGTTTTCATCTAATCCGATATTATGGGCATCTACATGAGTATCTCCTGCCTGTGCTATATATCATATTGAACCACTGCTTCCCGACCATAGTTTAATGCAAGCATAATCTGGGTTAGTTTCAATGAGCTCTACTTCCTGCACAATAGGCTCATATTTATTAACTCGTGTATGATTCTTCATTAATACTGTTCCGGATTGTGTTAACCATGTAGGTAAAGAGCATCCTTATAAGATTTTCTAGCATGGATGAATATATGTTCATGTGGTGTGGCATTAACCGAATCAAATGAAAAACAAGTTGTAGAACTTCTTCCCAACATTTGATAGTCATTTTCTTTGATTTTAGTGCAACCTGGATGATTTTTCATATGATTCAATTATACCTCTCTTCTTGGCCATTTGCTTGAGGATTATATGCAGTTGTGCAACTTGTTGCTACATCAAGTGAAGTTAAGAAGGATTTTAACTTACGCAATATAAATGAAAATCCTCTATCAGAATGCATGTAGGCTGGCATCCCCAAAATTGAGAAAATATTTTGCAGATGAGCAATAACAGTAGCAGATGAAATATTAGGGCAAGATATTGCAAAAAGGAATCTTGAAAACTTGTCCACAATAGTAGGACGGAACCGGTTCCTGGAAGCTGTAGGCACAGGACCTTTGAAATCTAGATATACTCATGCAAAAGGTGTAGTTGCTTTACTTAAGTGTCCTTTAGATCGACAGAAGCAAGGTTTTACTTCACCGCAGCATAAACATAAATTAACACTTCTCCTAATTTCTTCTAGCAAAAAACGCAAATTTTAAGATCTTATCCACAGATACATTTGAGTTATTCCAGAATGACAAAGTTCATCATGTAGTGCATCTAGATCTATTTGAGGTTTTATAGCTGCATTTATTCTTGGTAAAGTGGCTGCAGTTTCATTTTAATTTCCAAGGCAATATATAATATCAAATTTGAAATAAGCAAGTTCTTGCCACTAATGCATAATTTTCTCATTTTTAATTTCACTGCAATGTTGTTGATCAAACATAAATGCCACGGATCTTTGACCTGTAAAAGCTTTGAAGTGATTGCCAATTATAATAGTGTCTCTAGTTTTTAAAGATTCAACAATAGCATACACTTCTTTTTCAACAGAGGAGTGTTTTCGTTCTGAAGAGTTTAGTGTTCTAGAGAAGAAAGCTATAGGATGACCAGCTTAACACAGGGTTGCATTCGTACTGCAAATTTGGAAGCATCTGTTTTAACTCTGAATGGTACATTATCCTCCATTTCAGCTAAAGAGCTTTGGTTATATATCTCTCAAGGAAATTGAAGGCTTTCTCGTCATCTTTACTATGAGGAAAAGGTCCTTTAGTCAAGAGGGTGAATCTTTTCAGAAAAACTGGGAATCCAACAGCAGTAATTCCCAGTGCTCACTGCAGAGATGCTATATCTTTGGGAGTTGGTAAATCCACCAGTGGTTTCAATCTATTCAGCACCAGATTTTATTATGTTATTAGCTATAGAGTAGCCCAATAATTTCAGGGATTTCATGGAAAATGTGTATTCTTCCTCATTCCAGGTTAGGTTATATTTCTTAACAGCAGATATACATCTCTCTGAGTTATTATTATGCTCAGCTTCATTCTTGTCACATAATAATTACATATAATAATTAACATCATCAAGATAGGTAAAGTTGAACAAGCTTTACAGACTCACCTGTTTGTTGAAATGTAGATGCTAAACAGTGCCTGGCAAAAATTCCATTTCTTTTAATAATGTACAATGAATCTAGAACATTAACAGCATTATGATATGATTCTTAATCATTAATATCTTGATAAACAATTGCAGATACGAAATTACATAACAGTTGTAGCTTTCTTTCCTCAGTTGCTTCGTTTACTTGTGTGAAGAAATTTGAAAAAGGAAAAACTAAAGAAATCTGCAAAAAAATAAAGCATAATTTTAGTCTTAGTTGATTAAATTGTCACAAATATAGTAAAACATTTTCTTTAAGAAGCTCAGATAAAGCTTTAATTAACTAAAATTACACATAAAACAGAACACCAAATGCTTCATTGTGAGAATATCATTTAAACAAAGAATAACTGTTGCCATTCTTTTAATTAATTTTAGAGCTGCCAATAATGATAAACAATAATAGCACAGCTACACAGCACAAAGATCAATTTACGGAAGCATAAATCCAGTGGCAATATTAACCTCTACATAAAAATAAATGGTTCCTTTTACAATAACAAAGTATGAAAAAAAGTCCTGGCATACCTTATATAGTCGCAGTCAGATATTCTTGCTTTCTTGCGATAATATTCCACATCTAATGACAACAAAATCCCAGATATGCCATAAAATGAGGATAGCTTTATAATAATATGCAACTTTGGTTGATAGGTAGTTTAATTTTGAGCTTATATTTTTTATTAAAAGTGTTATACACCAGAATATATGGTAATTCAATTTTGAGAACATGAAACAAGAAAATCCTCTTGCCCTAAGAGTGATCTTTTGCCAAAACAGAACTTGCATATATCCTTTCCATACTAGGATGCTATGGTTAATTCGATTTAAGAAAAAAAAAAAAAAGTTATTGTTTTTAATATATCTAGCAGAGATTCAAATTTTCTAATTTAGATAATAAATAGTTCTGCTTGGATAAAATGACATTTATTATTAAATTTTTGAAAATGTTTACTAAGCATGTTTTTACAATTAAAAGTACAATACATTTTGTTTTAGAGCATAATTAATTAATTACAGTACAATGAATATTTTACTAAACAAAATTCTCACTCTATAATTTTTTTTAAGAAGTCACCCTAACATTAATGATAAAGCTTTCATAAAATTCTGCAGCTCATTTTAGGCAAATATATATAACTATATAAAAATTTTAGAACTTACTTTTTTTTTAATAATATTCTTTCAGTTCCTCAAAATTCACTGTTATTATTCACTTTTCATTTTATCTTCTCTTTTACTACTTGTAAGGAAATCATATTAGATTTCAAAAGGGAAACGTTATTGTTTCATTCAAGCTTATATTCGCATACACTATCAAGTCTGAGATCTTGACTCATCAAGACTTCAGCAATTCCAGATACGAGATTTTCTGAGATATTGCATCATCATTTTAAATCTGGTAAGATAACATACAGAAATTATAAAATTAAAAATATGAAATAGTTATTTATGATATAATGAAGCATTTATGATCTTAAGGAAAACAAAAATTACTAAAAAAAAAAAAAAAAGCTAAATATTTGCTTTATTAATCATTTCTTTCAATGTAGGTTGTTTAATTTGCTTCATTTTTTGTGCTAATACTTTCTCTTTAATTCTATAGACAGATTTGAATTACTTGCTCAGTTATAAAGTTCCACTGTTCAAGTCCTGTAATTGCCAAGTCAAAAATTCCTACTAAACAGTCAATAATTTTTTTTTTCCTTCTCAACCTCTCTGCCACTTTCTTTGCTATTCATAGTGAAATGTTCTAGATTTAGAATCATATTATAGATTCTGCCATCCATTAGTTGATTACTGATTAGGGAATTGTCATCACAATGAAAAACTTACAGTGCATCATCTTCATTTATTAGCAGTTCTCCATATTTCTTCACAATTTTCTCAATTAGAAAATTTCATGTTTTGCTTGTGATATCTAAAAAACTTCAAATTCACGGCGATCATCATAAAGCTTAGCAAGCATGCAATGTACACTGTTGGCGATGTGTCATAAGACAGACAACCAAAGATATGTTCTTTCGCTAAATTTTGTCTTGGTTGTGATTGGCAATTAAATGACATGCACCACTAAATTTTGTCTCGTTTCTATCACAGGCTGACAAAGTCAAGCTTGAATTATATTAGTTTAATTATTTATTATACTTACACCTAATTCCTGTACAAGCTTAATGCTTATCTGAGTCCTGAATAAATAAATTCCCACATATATACTTAAGGCTCATCCAGCGCTAGTGTTAGACATTTTGCGGCCATATGCAATCTCACAGGTCTAAAATTCTGCTGCAAACACTTTCCTGAATTCTAAAAATTTTGTGTCTCTAAATTCTGAAGCCTTGTGCCTTCCCTAAATTCTGAAGATTTTGGCATTCCTTAGTTTTGTTGCTAAGCGTTTTTCTAAATTCTTAAAGTTTTGCCTCCCCTATATTCTGCCACTCGGTGTAGCTACAGCATATCTGGCACTGGTACTAGGCCTATGTGAATAATAAATCAGTTATTCTTAATTCAAATAGCACTAAATGTAATCTTTCATTCGCAAAATCTAAACATTGAATATTGAAATTCTCCTCATCAACACACTCAACACTTTGCAGCAAACTCAGCTGAAATTTGTAATCATTGCCAACATAAAAAGCTATCCAGCTCTTTGGTATTCAATTATTAATATTTAAAAAAGAAAATGTTCGACATTGCTGTGCGAGTCATTTCTCAAGCTGCCATGCGTTGATAGTCACATGGTGATGAAAGTAAACAAATAACAAATAATGATTTACCAGTTTGTCTTCAGCGATATACATTATTTAGTAAGTTTATAATGAATGATATTTCAATATAGAAAGTTTCAGTTTGAGATGCATGACAAGCAAAAAGGCAGCTACAGAGCCACATTATTACCATACAGATTTATGCTAATAAATGACTGTTCTCTTTAATATGGAAGTTGTATGTTTAATATGTTGCTGAAGTGAAATTAGGAATTGGGGTTTTCCATGCTTTATCATGATGGAAAAACATCAACTGCATATGCATAAAAGCATACAGTTTTTTTTTATTTTTTTTTTTAAGTCTGTTGATTTGGAGGTTTCGATTTTAGATGTTTCTGGATCCTGAAAGTCTAGATTTCCATCTTTGTACCCTATAAACCACCTTTAAAACGTCTGCAATGTAAATATGGCATTAAATTATCTTCATCATTAACAGATCATGAAAAGATTAATAAATTAAGCATATGAAAAAATCCAAATTTATTTTGAACAGTACAGTTGATTAGAGAATTAAAAATTAAGAAATAACAATAGCAAGAATTCATACTGTTTAAATGATCTTATTTTCCGCACCTCGGGGTGTTTCGCAGTTCGTTCGTAAGTGGCCTTCAGCTCCGCAGTTCCAGCACTTCCGTTTCTTGTCACACGTTTTCCATCTCATGTCATTTAATGAGATACATTCCGGTGACGTCAGAGGTCACATGATGTAAGAACTGCTAATGTAAACAAACAAGCTTTTGCTGTGGTAGATGTGGTGAAAATTCGGATATTCGGCAACAGTATATTCCAGCAAGCCACCAGAATATGAGATGGTATTGACGGTTTAAGAATAATACTTGCCTATATAAAGGCAACAACTTTAGATTGCCAAGCATTTCTAAAGAAACAGTTACAATACATATTGAGAGGATTGGGATATTCATTTCTATGTACATCATAAAACCCAAACACACATTGAACATTTATAGTTTTATCAGCAAAACTTTAAAGCTTTCTACTTGATTTCGTATAGTATTAATTAACTTTATTTTTTAAATTATTTCCAGTACTTTTTTGAAATCTCATGAATCGTTTGCAATAATAATTCCGTACACTGCAAAACGAAATGCATAAAATAATGTTCATGTGTGTTGTTGTTCTACACTGAAAAGAAAAATATAATTAACTATTATAATTTTAAGTCACAATTTTATCAGCCTGACAAGCACAAGATGGTTTTCAAAATGGTAGACTCAAATGTCTGGAACATTATAAATACAGTTGCCCTAAAACTATGTGACGATAGCGATATTAATATTATACACAGTTCAAAATTAATACATAATTTTGTACCCCTTGAAATTTAATTGTTCATAACTGACTCTTAATCATAAACTTCAGATTAACATGTATTTTTTATATTACAGTATAAATGTCAAAAAGAAAATTGTATGGATTTGCACAACTGAGTTCGCTGTAATTCTAGCTGTGAAATTAATATTTTTT
>KK119722.1:48005-66831 GCA_000611955.2 Stegodyphus mimosarum | reverse complement strand
TTTCTTTTTAAAATATGTGTTTCAGATCTAATAACATTTTTTCCAGTCAAAAGGATCTGTACAAACATTTGGTCTTGAAGATCTCTCTCTTGGAAGTCATAAAAATATTTTGGCTCCTAAAAATATTTTGTAATTGTCTCTTGGAAACTATTTTGGATCTTAAAAAATATTTTGTATATTAACAGATCCTTGTCGGATTCAGATTTTAGATTACGTCCAAAGTAATCTTTCTTTTCCATACAAAAGTTTCTTATTGTGTTTCTTGACTACCGCCTTTTAAGGCGTTCAGACGCGCGTATCGGCTTGAACGCGATAAGGGACTCGGTACCTTTTGAAGGATTTTTTTTTTTTTATTTAGGAATTTTCATCTACTTTTTACAATATTATTAAAAGTTTTTTGTACTACAAAGTTATTTTAATTTTTAAAAGAAATATTTTTGCCAGTAATTTTTTAATAAAAATTTAAGAATTAAAATGTCTTTCTTTTGCTACAATTTTCAATGTCTCCCTCAGATTTTTTTATTGCATTTATTATTCTTAATAACTTCAAATATCGATATTGCAATGAATGTTTTACTTGCTGAGAAGAAAAAAACACATTTACATTTCAAATATTTTTCTTTTCAGTATTTTGCAAAACCCATCCTTGTGTCTATAAAGTATATAATTTTAAATAAGCAGTAAAAATATCAAATAATTTAGTCCATAACTGTATATATTTTAGGACTTAAAGTAAAAGGATTTATAGGAAGAATTAAAACTGAGAAAACACAGTTTAAAGAATACAAACTGTCTAAATAGTCATTAAATCATTTCAAACTTCCTAAAAATTTTATTACTGAATTTCAGTACATAAATATATGTAAATAAAGCCCAGTGCTATTTATACATTTGGTTAATATAAATATAAATTACAAGCCTTTCTTTAAAACCTTATTTGGCCAGAAACATTGCAAAAAAAATCATAAAACGCAAGTAGAATTTTTCTTTATCTGTTTTTGTTTTGTGAAACACGTTCAAAACAATTTTAATACATGAATTAATTATAATATTGTTGCATGCGTACAGGTTTGTAATAGATTGATAATAGTTCGTAAATGATTGTCATTGGACACAGGTCCGATAACAGTTTCATTAAATTTATTTTATCAACCTAAACACTTCAAAGTTCTGGAATTTTTCACAGAAATACCCGTGTAAGTGTTTAGAATATCACAAAGTGTACTCAGTAGTTACGCTTCAAATTACTAAGAACGTTAAACACAACGCAATGCAAAACGTATCTTAAGAGAAAGCTCACGCCGATCTCACGCTGAACTAACACCTCGCAACAATAACAAATTATATAGTGTAAATAATGTCATGAAACTCGTGTGGTGCAATGAGATTATTACTTTGAAAGTGATGTTTCGTAATGATTCCCAAGAAAAACCAGTATTTCCCATCCTGCTTCATTGCATATCTTTTAAAAAAGTAAAAAATCATCCATTTAATTTTATTCATAATTTTTATAAATGCGAAAAGTTTATTTTATAACCTGTATAATTTCAGAAGTTTGTAACCGATATATTTTTAGATATGAAATTTTAAAATTAATAGGTGTCAAAAAGTCTAAAAATACAAGCGATTTTCAAAAATTCTCCCAAAACAAAACAAAACAAACAAACAAAACAAAAAACTACGTTTAAATTTTTACTTAATTTTTTTCCCACTGTGTCTTATGGTACAAAGAGTAATGTTCTGAGATTCTCAGTTTATTTAACGCAAATATTTCCATAAAACCGTTTTAAATTTAAAGAAGAAAAACTTGAAAAAAAAAATCTAACCCTCTAAAAATCAAAATCGTGACTCCACATCCAAAAGCAGTATATGTGTAAAGTTTGAATTCGATTCTTATCGGGAAACAATTTAAAAATCGATAACCATCTTTTAATCATAGCGACAAGCACCAAGAGTGAGCTAAATAAAAGCCTACAAAATAATAATAATTATTATAATAAAAATTATAATGCACGAATTTTTCAGGAACCATTACAAATGTTCCGGTACCAATTGCGGAAGTACCGATTACGAAATTAACAACACAAACAGCGTTAAAAATGTGTAAACAGTATTAGAAATCAAACAATTCGCACAGCGGCTTATGTGTAAAGGGAAGGAAGACGGCGATCTTCTGAACAGGTCCTAAAAATAAAACTCCTTCCTGTCTCCTTTTTCTCCTCTTGCTAACGGCAGCTGTGCGAAGGAGCGTTGCATGTGAACGGGCGTTTAGAGTCGCATAAAACGAGGTGGAAATACCCGGTATGTGTTCGTATACTATAAAGGCGCTTTTTTGAAGCACTTAAGATGCCAATCTATTCCAGGTAAAAGGAAAGCGGGAAATTCTGGTATAGCTTAGGACTGCTTATAAAATTCAATCGTGATTATCAATTAAGCAAGCAAAAAACTTTATTCTCTGGTAGCAATAATAATACTGCATAATAAGTGCAAAAATTTTTTCATTTCAATAACTATTTTCTGATATTTAAACGTACATTTGTATGATAATAGATATAAAAAAGGAACATGTCAATAAATTTATTCTATAACCTGACACATTTTTCTCACAATAAGCTTCATTTTTACTTTAACATATAATCTCGCAAATTTAAAGCATAGAAAGTAAGAATTTGATGAAAGAGAACTAACTATGAACACAGAAATGTCACCTAGTAGGTAAATTAAATGGTACTGTTCTGTTATCGGGATTGCATTTAGAAATGTACATATGTGAGTATCTGTGTATATGTATACACACACATACATACATTCGTACGAACATATATGCATATGTACATGAACATATCAATACTTACATGCATACATACTAATATTTCTGAATGCGGTCCTGACTTTTTTTCCTCGCACCAAGAACCGCGTACCAATTAAATGTCTATTACTTAACGCAGTGATAACACCTATCTTTTATAAATTACAACGAAGCTGTTAAAGTTATGAGTTATACTTAATTTTAATTTATACCGACACTGTCGAAAAAGTAAGACAATGTCGGTATTATTTAGATTTATATTATAAGACGAAAAAGTAAAGACATTGTAGATTTATAATATAAGACGTGCTTTTTATTAACTTTAAATCGCTCCATTGTTTAATCAATAGTAAATATATTAAATGTGAAAAATTAATTGAAGAGCTGATGCTTTTACTGAATGACAACGCTCTAAGAAGCCGTTCTTTCTGCGTGTACATGGAAGATAAATGAAAGATCTTACATTTCACGGAGTGGCAACTCTCACCAGCTTTTAGATTCTTTACTCATCGATCAATTTTTTGAAGCGCATTAATGTCTACAAATTTTGCTTTTCTAATACAGGATTTTAATCGTTAAGTTAAAAAAAAATGCATCTCCTTTGAGGTACAATAATAATAACAAACGTGAACAAATAATTTGCAAGCAAAATATATGCTAGCTCAATTCTCAGTTTTAACTGATTGTGGCAAAGAAGGTGAGAGATATTTGCCTGAAGAAAGAGGTGATTTTATGAAGGACTTCAAAGATTTAAACTGGTTCATGCTGTACACGAGGAAAAACAATGAAAATGCCATGCAGTCAGCATTGAAATTCGATCCCGACTAAATTACCGGTGCCCAGCGGTTGTATCCATTTGTCTACAGGTGGGCTCACTTTCCTTTATTTCTGGAAAATTAATTTTAGAATCGTCACTTTACTTGAATTTTTTATTCTTAATCGTGCATTTTGCGTAAATACGTGCTTATATATCTTTGCTGCTAGGTAAAGTTTTTCATAAATAATTCAGTTATGTTTAGCTCAATGGGAAAATTTTCAGGCTTAATTCAACGTTCATCTATATGATGACTATAAATTAATTACTTCTTCATCCATTGAAAAATGGTCCGTCTTTCCCAAATAACTGAGAAAACAGGGATTACTTTATACACTATTCAATGTCTTTTATCCCGCTAATACGAGAAACTTCTTTCTTGGTAAAATATATTAAAAAACAAATTGTCCATGAATATGGAAGATTTACTCGGATGGTTTGGGATTGATTTTCCTCTTAGTGAAAGCAGTTAAGTACATGCATTAACTAAAATCCTTCTCATAGCTTCGCTTTAATTATTTCGACGTATACAAGACTACCTTCCAAGAGTAAGTACGTAGAGTCATTAGGATTTTTGAGACAGGAGACGTGAAAAAGGAACAATACCCTCGCTAGTACTCGAAACTGAACTTCTCGAATACGCGCAGAGTGTGCTACTGTGAAACTACGAAGGTATGAAGAAAAGAGCAAGAAAATACCTTATATACTCCCTCATTCAAAGGGCCACTAGGGATTAGGGGACTCAGTCGCCAAATCCTGGTGGTAAAGAATCATCATCCACCACCTTTTACTTCAGGCGCCACTGTAGAGTCATTAGGATTTTTGAAACAAGAGACGTGAAAACTGAGGAATGCCCTCAACGGTTCTCAAACCTGGACCTCTCGAAAACGCGCCGAGTGTGCTACCGTGACATCACAAAGGCATGCAGAAAGGAGGAAGAAAATACCTTATAAGTATGACTTTGCGAAGGATTTCGTAAAGGAAACTGACTCGTATCCACGTTACACTTGAGGAAAAACCATAAACAGCCACTTCTCTGGAATTAGAACCCATCTCAAACTACTAGTGTTCAGCGATTTAGCCACTGAACCTCTGGTGGCGTTTATTAGCATTTTTATCAAAATACTTTGTAAAATAATTGCGTAGATACAGTTATTAGGTAATAACGAATTAATATATTAATTATGTTCTCAATATAAGGAAAAACTTTCATTCAATTTATCGCTATCAGCCCTGACATTTGGAGAGGAAATAATTTATTTTCTGATAATAAAACATCTTTTCAACTGTAATATTTTGGGCGAAAATATCTAGCAGTTCCACGCACTTATTTTTTCAAATGTCTTATATTCCATTAAATATAAGAATAAAAGACTTATTTCTTTCTAAAAGAGTTCCAAGACACGGCGGAGAATTTCACATAATGCAGATTTTAAAATTGCGGTTGCATTCCAAATTTCAATAAATTATTTAAACAAAGCTATTGATCTTCATGAATTTTGTCGGCATATTCATTTACTGGATTTAATATAATTTCTTAAGTTGAATGTTTTAATTTCTACCTCGAAGAATTTTTTACATGTAAATTCGCGTTTATAGTAAAAGAGTTAGTCACAATTACAAAACTCAGGCATGCTAAAAAAACAATGTTGTCTTTTCATAAAGTAGAAAGAAAATACCATTAAAAACTCCACTTGACAAACAAAAAGTTAATTTTGACATTTTATATCTTTTCTTGTTGTTGAGAAATCAGAAACTGTAACCAACTTTTAATACGAAGATCAAATAGTCAATTATACATTATATGATTTATTAATTATATATTAATGATGCATTTTTCATTACATTTCTGAATTTTTCCTATTTTTACTAAAGATTTTGGGATGTAATCAGCAACTGAGGATTGGACTTTCATTACTACAGTGTACCAGAAGGCACACAGTTGTAAAACGATTTGTCATCATTCAAAAACCTTGCAGAATAATATACACTTGCTGTCTGATAATAAGCCTTTACTCAGAGGGCTCTTCCGTAAAGTGCGCTATTCAAACAGGGCCTACGGCCTATTGGCCTACGGGTACCCATACAGCTGTACGGGTTTCAGTATGTGGGTTTTTACGGGGATTTGGCCACCCGTAGGCCAGTTCCCCGAAAAAAAATTTTATGGGTTTCTACAGGGCATTTTTAACAGGGTATGCCAATGCGAAGTGTTTCTGCAGCCGACATTTGCAGTGCCACAGTACTTTCATTAAAACCTGATAGCTTGTTTTTATTGTTCGGAAACAGATATCATGTCGTAACAAGTCTCACACCTTTGTTATGCTCAGAAAATGTTTGCGAGATTTTTCTTCTTGAATTGTCCTAGTCCTTGTTTTTGATTTGCAGTGTCCTCTTCTTCTGGTATAAGACAGCGGATGCCTTATGCAGTATGATTTAAAAATAACTTTGCAGCTAAATGCACACGCTGGTGTTCATTTTTTAACAGCAATATAACTTACAGACAACTTTGGGCAAATTCTCACTTCTTTGTAATCCATTAATAACAATCCTTCAATAGGTTCTTTTGTAATTAATTTATTTCCCGAAAGCGTTAATCCGTCATCGAAGAAGTGATTGCGAAGAAGTTTCAAAAGGTGTGGCACATCAGCAAACACCCACACATGTTTACTACAGTCCTGTAAAACAGCTGATGTATAAAACAGCTGAAGTTTTGTCCACATAGCACGATTCCTACCACTCAAGTCAGCTACAGCTGCAAGAACATAATATCCAATTTCTGCCAACGCTATTATTATATCTTTCAATATTCCTGCAGTCATTTGTGTATTAAAGTCAAATTATATTGGCTGCTTCCAGCTTGCAAGAAGTCCTCGCACCATTACCACTTAAACATTTCTATGTGAGCAAACAATGTTATCCTTCGCCTGTGGAACAGTGTATTCTACACCCGGGTGCCTGAGCTCTAGGCTCTACCCCATGTAGAATAATTTGGGATTACTAAAGATAATGCAATTAACCTAATCAAATCAGTATAAGATTTATATATATATATATAATTAACCCGGGTTTGATCGCGCTGGGTGTCTCACACCCAGTGACTCCTTTTTCGCACTTTTTTTTTCCAACCTTTTTTCAAAAATGGACGAGTCTTCGTGTAGCTGCCTCAAAGGTCATAACCTTGGAAGGGGAGAATCGGCAAAAGAATTCTAAAAATAGATCTACTTAAATCGCAGGGCTTGGGTGTCTCACACCCAGAGCGAGCATTTCTGTAACTCTTCTCAGTACAGGCAGACGTATCTAAACCGTTCTTTCGTTATGGCGCGTTACCGCACTTATGACGAAGAAATGCCGTATTTGAAAACTTTACTGGATACTGTTTCTTCTGATGAAGAAAATATAGAGGAAGATAATGATTTTTCAGGTAATGAAGAGCCAGATGATGAAGAATATTGTAGTGATCATGATTCTTCAACAGAAATTGATTCTGATTCTGAAAACGATGTTTCAGATTCAAGTGCAGATGATTATTATATTGGAAGAGATAGCATAACGAAGTGGAATAAAAAGAAATTCAAAGCTAATGTTAGAATTTCTGCGAAAAATATAATATCAAAACTCCCAGGAAATACACCCGTTTCAAAGAATGTAACTTCTCCTGTGGATGCTTGGAACCTCCTTATATCTTCTGATATGATAAAGAAGTTAGTGCATTGGACTAACAGTTTTATAGAATCGAGAGCGTTTTTCACGGGAGAGAGATGCAAAAGAAACTAATGAGGCTGAGATTAAAGCATTTATTGGATTGCTTTATCTCATTGGTCATAAATCATCACGTGTATATACGAGATCTTTGGGCAACAGACGGCACTGGAATAGAAATATTCCGTACAACCATGTCATCAACACGTTTTTATTTTTTATTAAGATGCATCCGATTTGATGATATACAGACTCGCAAGAGCAGAAAAGAATTAGACAAACTGGCCCCGATACGTGAATTCTTCGAAAATTTTGTAGAAAACTGCCAAAAATCGTACAACGTTGGAGAGTATGTAACCATAGATGAGAAATTAGAATCTTTTAGAGGGCGATGTCCATTTCGCCAATACATGCCAAAGAAACCATCGAAGTATGGAATAAAAGTTTTTGCGCTCGTCGATTCGAGAGTTTTCTATACTTGGAAAATGGAAATATATGCCGGTAAACAGCCGAAAGGTCCATTTCAAGTAGATAATTCTCCCAGTAGTGTCGTAAAAAGATTGATGGAACCTCTGTATAATTCAGGACGAAATCTAACAGTGGATAACTGGTACACTTCTTATCCGCTTTCACAGGAACTTTTGAAAAAAAATATAACAATTGTTGGGACATTGAGAAAAAATAAGAAAGAAATTCCTCCAATATTCTTGAATACAAGAAAAAGGGACGTTTACTCTTCCATGTTTGGATTTCAGAAAGAAACGACTATTGTTTCGTATGTACCAAAGAAGAATAGAAATGTTCTTCTGCTCTCAACAATGCATAACGATAATGCAATAGACATCACTACTGGAGAATCAAAGAAACCCGAAATAATAACTTTCTATAATATAACGAAAGGAGCTGTGGATGTCGTCGACGAAATGGCTGCAACGTATTCAACAGCTAAAAAAACAAATCGATGGCCTATGACGATATTTTATGCAATGTTGAATGTAGCTGCTATAAATGCACGCGTTATTTTGCTATCCACTAAGGAACCACCGACTCAGAATCGAACACGACGTTCTTTTCTGAAAAGTTTGGGATTTGGACTAATTGCAGACTACAAAAAGATCAGAAGCCAGCAAACAATGCTCCCGCAAAGTTTGAAAGTAAAACTGGTAAAGAATGAGGACTCTCAACCATCTGCTAAGAAGGCAAAAGTAATAATTAAAAGATGTCTGTGAAGAATTAAAGATGAATGTGGATCTAAAAAGGACAGAAAAACAAAATATATTTGTGAAAAATGTCAAAAACATGTATGTATGGAACATATGGCATGTATTTGCAGGAAATGCACAGAATAATTGTAAGTAATATTTTAAATATATATGTTTAAAACTGTTTTGACTTTTATCTTTTTCTCCTGTTTTTATGTTTTGTGTAAATTTTATAGTAGATAATAAGAAGAAACCACCCTGGGTATGACACACCCAGCGCGTGTAATGCCGTTCGTTTTTCTCGCGCGTGTAATGCCGGGTTAAGATTGTTAATTTTCAGAGTGACTAGTAGGAGGTTTGAGTACTAGCAAGAAAAAGTTAGTACAATTTTTAGCTGAGAAATTAAAAGCTGTTAATGGTATCGGGCGACAAAGGCAGTCGAGCTAGTGTGATTTAACATATTAGAGATAAATGCAAATACTGGAGTCTGAATCCATGAAAATAAATTATACAATTAAAATACTCAATGTAAACACATAAAACAAATGAAATAAAAGTTATATACAAGCAGCTTACACTATAGTAGGTATACAATATCCAAACATATTATACAGAGAATGCAGACAATTATCTTGTGGTGGTACATAACATATAGAGAAATAAAGGATGTGAGTGTGGATTACATAATCCAGACATTTAGCTGGGCCAAGGGCCTGCCAATATTGTCTAAGCTATTATAATCACATATATTTATGCTTGGGTTGTCTATTGTGAAAATTTATGGCAAGTTTGTAGTAATGGGACCTGAGCAACTCAACACCAAGCTCCTCATGGATCCTTTTATTTCGGATGTACCATTCAGCGTTAATTACTGTTCTGGCAAACCTGAAGTTTTTGCCTATTAGCTTTTCTTGTGTGTGCCTAAACTGAACTTGCATAGTATAGTAATGGTCTGAGAGTGGACTTGTAAATAAGTAGCTTGTTGTCTATAGATAACACACTGTTTCGAGCAATTAAGGGGTAGAGTTTTGCTTTACGAACTCGAAACTTCTGAATAATGGACATGATGTGTGGGGACCATGTAAGAGTATTATTGAGGATCACCCCAAGATAAAGGAATAGCTATCTTATCCTCTGCTTGGTCATAACATATTCTACTATCTATCCCTATGGAAGTCTT
Source organism: Stegodyphus mimosarum (assembly GCA_000611955.2). Taxonomy (NCBI): domain Eukaryota; kingdom Metazoa; phylum Arthropoda; class Arachnida; order Araneae; family Eresidae; genus Stegodyphus; species Stegodyphus mimosarum. The sequence continues at coordinate 57,127 of KK119722.1, read as the reverse complement.
GAGAAAGTTAAGGTATTGTTTCCGAAAGTGTCACCAGCTTTGTCAACAAAGGTTTTGAAAAGCGCGTAACGTTTCTTTCATTGAATGCACGGAAAGCGTTAAGTATTTTCTTTATTCCCCACCCCACACCTGCGCATAATCATCACGAACTGATTAGTGTCGGCTGTAAAAATATCAATCACTGTCAAAAACTTTGCACCTTGGTAGTTTTCAAGAAAGTATATGTTAGTGTTTGTTATCCGACTTGTAACAGTTAAATTTTGTGAAAAACTGCAAATCAAGACATTAAAAGAAAATAATTATAAATGTTTAATATTTTTTTCCTGTTGATAAACCTGCATTTCGTGTATTTATTTATACTTAGAAAATGTCTTTATTTTATTTGCAGCTTTGGGTATTTTTCATCCCGTGTTTATTAGAAACACAAGATATATATAATATTTCACAGCTTACTTGATATGACAGAACTAATTAACTGAGCATGAAGTAAAAAACTTGTTTATATGCTAATCATAATCACAAACGTCTAAGGTTTTGTCATGTAATTTTCCACTTTTGTGTATGACAATAAGTAAGGAAAGCCGCGAGTTTATTAATTGTGCCATAATGGTATTGTTTACCTTAAAAATCTAAGAATATATTAGTATATTTTACTATTCCACTATTTAATTTTTTGGGGGAGGGGGCTAAGAGCAAATAAACAGTTGCTGTTAGAAATCTTCGTGTTGAAAATTATAAGAGCATTAATGAAAAAAGAAAGAAAGAAAAAAAAATTCGGATTTGATAGATTGATTCTTATGATTTTATAGTCTCTATACCTTTAATTACTTCTCTCTGAATATATAGAAAGAATTAAACAGAGACACTAGTCTAATGCTCTTGGTGCTTACTTATTTTTTAAATTTTATTCAATTTTATTATGGCAAAACACTTAAAGGTTATTTGCCTAAGGATAGGATGTCTTCCTGGAGGAATTTCTGAGGGAATTTGGGTTGTATATACGTTGCAGATGGAGAAAACAAAACAACAACAACAACAAAAAAAAAAAAAAACACGCAGTGAGCACGTCCGCGGGACTCGAATCATGAGCCGAATTACCAGCGCTCAGAGAATTTATTGCTCGTCCGCTGATGAGCAACACTCTTGATGCGTTTTATGCAGCATGAGTTTTTATATGTCAGTAGGAAAATTGGAAACGTTTTTTCAAAATAGTATTATAATTAAATAGAGGGAAATAACATAATAAACGTTTAGTAAAACTGTATAGTTTTACTAAACATTTTCCATCAGTATTACTTTCAGTGTAGCTTCCTAATACAGAAACATAAATTTTTAAATATTTATATTTATAATTTGGTTTTCGATACATTGAATTAAGATTATTTCCCAGAACTCACTACATTCTTAAATTTTATTTTTCAGTATAATAATATGCAGTTATTTTTAAAGGGTGTAAATGGTGAAAGCTCTGAAACAGCAAAAGAAAAAAATAATGTTTGCACTCAAAACATGCAAATCATAACGAATTTTAAAATAAAATTGTGCAGAACTGATCACGATTAGATTCATCTTCCTTGAGTTAGGTTTTCTCAAGAATATTTGTGTGTTAATATACATGCTGAAAAATGCGAATATTAGAAATTATGACAAACATGCATTGAAGAAGAAGTAAGCTTTTCAACAGAAATTCAACTAATTTCAACAAATACCCGGAATAATATGATGACAATCTACTGAATATTCAAGAATGTCTGCAGACATGCTTGAATATTCAGATAGATGGGCAACAGGTTTGCTTCCTATAGGTTTATATTTATTTATTAACATGCACATGTGAAACTGTTATTTATATATATATAGAATGTTTTCCCCATCTAGGGTTTGCAACAAAAAATTAAAGATTTTAATTTCCGTAAAATAAAATACAAAACAGACATTGTAGGCAAAACTGAAGTGTAAAACCCTTTTTATTCACCGAAATGCACGACATATTTCTACGTCAACTAAAAGAAGCAAAATTAAGTTTTGTTCATATAACTCAGTTAGAAATAAATATATAATCTTTTTTTCCCCTTCTTCCCTCTGAGAAACTAAAATTAAAACAAAACGCGTAATTTATTCATTTCATCTAAAAATAGTTTAGACTATTTGGATATTGCAAAGCATAAGAGAGCTATTTATTGGAAACATATGAGGGCTGCCATCGTGAAGAGCTTTCTAAGGGAAACTGACTTTGCACAAAACACTTGTGATGCAGTCAGCCCATTCACCTATGTTCGAACATAAATCAAACTATCAGTATTCAGCAAGTGTTTTACCATTTGTCTTAGCAAGGTTCGACTAGACGAAACCAATTCAAAAATTTTATTCGCATACAGTACTAAACTCGACACCTGCAATAAGAGAATTCTAGTCTTACTATATTTCTTGTGCTCTAAAGTTAGCTAATTTTAATGCAATTAGCACGTAACATCAATATTGGAAAAATTTAAATATAAGTTACACTTTTGATTTTCTTTCGCATCTTTCTAAATTTTACAGTGTGAGCCCAGTAAACGAACAGAAAAAGATAAGAGTTATGTTTGCCCATGGGGTCCTGACTCGTAGACAGCGGAAAAGAACTGTTTTTCATCAAAGATACCATATATAATACGTGGAATGACCATGCACATTGCCTTTCACTCTTATCGTCCCTCCTCTAATTTTCGACGCATATCCTGTTCTTTCAACAATTTGCTTTACATTACCGCTTCTTTTCATCTGTTTTTAGAAATAGAGGCCAAATATTTCTCAGTATCGAAGGAGAAAGATATTCAGGAGAATGTAAGAATGCACTTCTGTGAGTAAAATTCTGTAGGAAAAATCTGCAAAATGCTTCAGTTTTATGATAAATATGTGCATAATACACTCACTTCCAAAAGTTAAGCACGAAGATGTAAAATGCAAAAAATCAACAAATACTGCTTGATTGACACAAAATTCGGAAGGATAGTAACATACATATTTATGCATAAAACAAAATCAATAATTATATACAGAAATGAAAACAATATTAAATTTTTGTAAGTTATCAGATAATGACATACTGGAGACTTAAACAGAATTATGTATAAAGTGAAAATAAACAGCATAAAATGGAAAAAAAAAAGGGCATTAATAGGGTATGTGATCCCCCCCCCTCATCTGTATACAAAGTTTACACCTTGTGACCATGCTTTCCATTAGGTGGTCAACCACCGCAGAATTAAGCAATGGCCATTCTTCTTGTAGAGCAGTTTCCAGCTCAATAAGAGTGGCTAGAGGTGGGAAACCTGAAGATACAGCACGGCCGAGACCATCCCAAAGATTTTCAATGGAATTAAGGGCGGGCGAATATGCTGGCTACGCCATATGCGCAATCCCTTCACTCTCCAGGTAGTCATCGACAATGTCAATTCTATGGGGAAGTGCGTTATTGTCCATTAAAACAAAAGTAGGGCCAACTGCGTAGAGTACAATCTCACAATGGGTTCTAGGACTTCATCTCAATACCGGGCAGCCGTCAAAAACACCGTTTAAAGATGTGCAGCTCGATGCGATATCCTAATGAAATCCTTGCTCACACTATAATGCTTCCGTCTCGGAATGCGTGATGTTCTGGGGCATATTGCGTGTTCGTTGTCACGCAATGTAGGTGCTAGCACCAGGGTACCTGGGCCGAAGGCCCTACCCCTAATCTAATGTTTGTGCTGTTCCTAATAGATGACAAACACTAACTACTATTAGTTATATAAAAATAGTGAGTATTGTTCCCATTAACTGACAGTCTCTCAGTAAAAATAAGCAAAGTCATAATGTTGAGATGTAGCTAATATTGTACGTGACCAACGCATGTATACTTGAAATGACCTCCTAATTATCTGGTGGGTAGATGGCAGAAGGAGAAGTGCACATAATATTACAGAGGCAAATCAAAAAGTGATATGAATCCATTTTTAAATAGCAACATAACCAGTTATAACAAACAGAAAGGATGTTGTAAGATACTAGAGGAGCAACATCAGTCGAGGCAGATTTAAGAGTGAGTTTCATAAGGAGGTAGTGGATTTAATTATGTACATAATAATACGAATTAATTTGCAAACAATTCTTCAAATAAGCTAAATAGAATAAATAGTTTGTCTATTGAGTTTTCTGTGGCTTGGATTTCTGGCATTTTGGCTTTTATTTTCTGAATAATATTGGTTAAGGATAAGCCATGAAAGATACTACTAATTTCCTTAATGAATTTAAAGATTTCCATAATTGAGCTAATGTTTAGATTTTGATTTGGGCTGTTATTATCAGTTTTCTTATTTGCATGTCTATTTATTTCTGGATTATTTTTAACAACACTGGCATATGAACGCCCTGGTGTTACTGAGTCATTTCCTAACACATTTGTGGGTTCTGTAGTATTGCGAGGTTGTTTTCCTTGGTTTTGTTGTTGTATGTTAAGTTTAGGAAACTTTGGGCATCCTCGAAAATTGGCTGTGTGACCTGATTGTAGGCAGTTACAGCACCTAACATTCTCAACTAATTTATCTGGGCAGTCAGAAGTTTTGTGTTCACCTGCACATTTAACACAGCGAGGCTTCAATCGACACTGGTCAGAATTGTGATAGAAGTGTTGGCAGTTATAACACTGCACAACACTTCCATTAATCTTATACTCATTAATTTCTACATTGAAGAGCATGAAATGCTTAACATCATAAATTTTACCTACTTCTGGTGTGTTTTCTAATTGTATTTGATATAATGGCATTGGGACCTTAGATCTTAGCCTGTGCATTTGTGCAACTTTCCTAACTTTAAAGCCTAAATTGCTTAATTCTTCATGTATTTCCTCTGTCGAACAATCAATAGGTAAACCCCTGATTACAACCTTTATGGGTTTGTTTACATTTTTTAGAATAAGATAATGGTCAATACTGTTTGTCTCCAGGTAACGAGTGATATCTCTATGGTCATTTTCAGTAGATGCGTGTTCGTTGTTCACGCCATATCCTTATACGCTTGTCATCTGGCTCCAGAGCAAATCTTGACTCATCAGTAAACATGACATTGCCCCAGTCAGACACATTCCCGGCACCAATGTAATGGTGCCCCTCTTGATTGGACGGATAGAGGAACACAAACTCGACAGTCCACTCATATGTAATCTTCGGCATACAGTACCTGCATATATCGCCTTACCAATGGACGCTGTAACTATAGATGCCACACGTGCGGAGGTCGCTCTGCGATTCCGCTTATCTACAATAGAAATATATCGATCTTCAGCGGGGGTTGTAACCCTTGGGCGACCGGCTACGGGTCTTCGGACAACTGTCTGTGTGGTTTGGAATTGTTCCATAAACATGAAATCACAGAATGATGAACGCCGAAGAAAAGAGCAACATCTGTGATCGACTATCCTTCTTCAATGCGCCCCACAGCACGCCAGAGCTCAGAATCTTCCAATTGTCTTCTGGAAGTCATAGAAACACGTATGTCTTGAAAACAAGCTGTACGAAAGTTTTATACATCTTCTATCAGCACTTACAATCAACTTCTGTAACCCTTCATAAAGCTGGCTTCTTATAAGACTGCCTTTCTTGCATGTTTCTTGACACGATAGCGCAATTGGCTGTTACCCAACATATTTGCATACTTCCATCTACTTCTGCAGCGAATTGCATCCTCTTCAATTCTAATTGGCTTCCGGAAATTAGCATTTTCCTCTCCGTCCTTAACTTTTAGAAGTGAGTGTATATACGAAATTTAAGAATGGATTATATATATATATATATATTTACAAATCAGTTCATCAATATCATCGATTTTTTTTAGCCAAAGGGGTGCTAGAACAGAAGGGCTACTAGTCTCAAAACAGCATTTTGTAGCGTTTCAGTATAAACGGTGAATCAACTTTTAAGTTATTGCCACCAAATATTATCATCCTATATTATATTTAAAGAAATTAAATAATGAAGAATCTGCATGAATATATGTATATTTATCGCATTGTGAAAAAACGACAATACCTAGATCCATCAAATTCTGAATAATGTAATTCTCCATCCCAGTATGCGCATCTGGAAACCCGAATTTTTAATTTCAAATTTATTTATCATATTACCTCTTTCATTGTTTGTAAATCTTTAACGAATTTTTTAGTAGAAAACTCAACAATTTTAAAGCCAGCAATGACAACACTGTACGGAATAAAACATTTTATCTCCAGCGTGCGAGACTGTCTATCAGAAATTCTAAAAATACGCTGTTTATAAATATTATATGATATTGCTGTTGAATTGGAATTTATGTGGTTTAAGTGCAAAGAACATGATATTTAATAAATAAAGGTAACACACAAAAAGTCCCTTTGGGCGTAATATAAAACTTGAACGCTTACAGATTTTATTTCAATGTTTTTAATTTTACAATTCCTTTCTACAGCCCAAATGGGCGCCAGCCCAGAAGACCTATTAGTTTCGAAACGGGATTTTGCATCGAATCACTTTAAATGCCCTAATCACTTTTCCGAACGGTTGCCACCAATATTATCGCCCTGATTATATTTAAAGAAACTAAATAATGAGAATCTACATGAAGGTACATATGTTTTTGGCACTGTGAAGAAACAACGTTACCTAGTCATCAATTTTGGATAACATAGTCCTCCAGCCGAACATGGGCACTTGGAAGCCTCACTCTAGGAATATGGAATTTGTTTTTATTATCTATTTCATATTCTGTAAAACTTTAATGAACTTTTGATTAAAAACTCGGCAATTTCAAAACGAGCAGTGGCAATACTGTAAGGAATAAAACATTTTTTTCTCCACTGTGTATATCAGAAATTCTAAAGATATGCTGCTTCTAAATATTTTTAGCCCAAAAGCTCTCGAATTATGTATGTGTCGTAAATGAAAAAATCCCCCATTTGGACCTAATATTTATTGTTTTCATTTTTTATTTAACTTTTTATGCTTTATGTACTGGCTGTACAGAAGTTCATGCTTTTTAATGCACATATAAATTTAGGGCAAGTTTATTAGCTATTTCAAGTACCTATAGACATGCATATGACAGAAAAATAGATGCATCTACATAATCAAGCATACCATTTTATGTCAAAGAATTAGCTGCACCACATAACAAATCCCAACATTCAACTTTAATGTAGGTAGACATAAAAGAAATTGTGCATTTTAATGATCTATGGCGCTTTGATTTATGCACGCCATTTTTGGTTGTGTGTGTTGTTGCTGCAGGTAAGGCGATGATAGCTTGGCTCGGTGATATTTAACATTTTTATTTAATGCTAGAAAGAATATATATTTCAAGACAAGTTCACACATACACAGTCGTATCGTATTCAGTTCACGCAATGAGCATTTTTACAAGTAACAAGTCCACGCGGCAAGAATATCGGAATCGTAATTCAGCTACGAAGACATCACGAAAATGGAAGAGAGGTGAGCGTATGCTCCTCCGACGGCAGCCAGGAACAGAGTAGTCAGTCCGAATTTTCTTCTAGTGGAGAAGGGGGAGAAAGCTGGTAGCGCCCTCTCTCGGGTAAGTGGACGATTAACAACAACAATAATAATAATAAAGTTCTCCACAGATCTATCTGCCTTACAGGTAAAATAAATAAAATACAGCTTTTACTCGCTTATGACCCCCTCCCCGGATTCCTTTCCTAATTTCATCATACAAAAGTCAAGAGGGGAAAATAATGCAAATAATTTAATTTTCAAAGGACATGGTTACAGTAAGTACAAAACAAAAAATATTCATGAATAAACTACTAATAAGTATCCCAATATTATTTACTTAAAAGAAACCTACATTCCAATTACAATACAAAGTAATATTAACATTACAGTGTCTAGCAAGATACTTTCATTTCTGCTTCCCTGTATCTGAAATTTTCCTTGCTTTTTTGTTAATCCATGGGCCTCAAATCATTTAATGTTGCTGGAACTGCTGTTTGTACTGTCTCTCAATGTTTGTAAGGCATCACCCATCGTCATCATTTTCATCAGTGTTCAGTCTGCCTTCTCACATGCAGTGATCTTCAGAACCATCAATAACACCAGATCTCTGCTTTCTTGAAATTCTTCAGCAGTAAGAGGCCACACACCCAAATTCCATGAGCAAATCAATTAGTAAGATGAAAACAATCACAGAATGGTCAAATTCCTTTTAAAATTTAGGGAAGCTCACTTTCTGACCATCTTGAGAAAAAAATTTTCAAAACATTGTCTAAAAAGCTACGGGGGGGGATGTGTGAGTAAATACAGTAACTTCACATTGTTAGGAAATGATCCTCTTCCACTTTATCTTTCCTATAAATTACTCTTCTGTACTTCCTACAATCCTAATTTCTGAGAAGTAAATCATGTCTTACTCCTGAATGTGTCCTGGTTGGTTTTCTAATTCCACACAGCGAATCTACAAAGTTTATAAATTTTATCTACTATATATAGATGTCATATTATTACTTTTACTATAATTTGGATGATTTTTGATTTTTTGTGATTTAATTCACTTTATATTGTTAAATTAATCCCCTCATATAAAATTTATTATGTTAATTGTTCCTTTAAACATCAATTTCACTGATAAAATGTTTATTTAAGAATAATCTACTTCCAGAAAACTTGGAAACTTTATTTTTACTAATTAATAAAAATGAAACTAAATTTTATTAAAATGCATACATGAATGATTGCTGAGTAGGCCGGAGACAGACTTATCAAGGGGAAGTTGCCTCCAAACCTAGCTCCCCAATCATTCAATTCGTGTTTCGTCATTCATGTATTCAAGGGCAATTCATGTATTCAAGGGCAATTCATGTATTCATGTATTCAAGGGCAATTCATGTATTCATGTATTCAATTCATGTATTCGTCATTCATGTATTCAAGGGCATGTATTCAAGGGCATACATGAATGACGAAACACGAATTGAATGATTGGGGAGCTAGGTTTGGAGGCAACTTCCCCTTGATAAGTCTGTCTCCGGCCTACTCAGCAATCATTCATGTATGCATTTTAATAAAATTTAGTTTCATTTTTATTAATTAGAAAATTTTTTTTTTTTTTTTTTT
>KK119722.1:37344-47780 GCA_000611955.2 Stegodyphus mimosarum | reverse complement strand
ATATATATATATATAAGGCATTAATTAAATAAAAGGATACATTTTTATCTTGACATGAGAATTTAAAAGACTTACTGATATAAATTTAAGAGGCAGATTGCAAAATATTTACACTTAGCATATATTTTTAGAATATCTTTTATCTCATATGAACCATAAAATGAATACGCAGATTTGAACTGTGACTAAACTTCTTGCCACAAACTTGACAAATGTAGGGACGTTCACCTGTATGCATTCTTAAATGAACAATAAGATTTCCTTTTGCAGCAAAACTTTTTTTACAAGTAGGACACACAAAAGGACGTTCCCCAGTGTGAAGTTTCAAATGCTTTTTCAAGTTAGATTTATGGCTAAAGGATTTACTGCAGAAGTTACAAATGTTAGAATTATTCCCAAAAAGTAGCTGTTTGTCTTGCTCTTCAGACTGGTCTCTGGTAGGAACCAACAAATTATCCGACTCCATATAAGCAATACCGCTATCAGATATCCTTCTGAAAGTCTCCAATCCTATTAAAAATATTTTTAAAACTATATTAAAGCATGCAACTGAAATATGAACCAATAAAATAACAACATATTTCAATCATAATTAATATGAAAGAAATTAAAAATTTACAATATTGTTGTGTACCTGGTTTTAAAATAATTTATTTCATTCATATAAATAAGCTACATGAAACAATATTTAAGATAACAGGAAATCTTAATAAGTTAGCATTCCTGAACTTTTGAATATCAAACAACTCACAAAGAATTTTTTTCAGAGCTCATGATTTTTGAGTTTTTGAAAGTTATATTTGAGTATTTCTGAAGAAACTACTGTTCACATAGTTCTAAAACTGTAATAATAAAATTATTAACAATAAAAATCTCACAATATGCTGCAATTAAATAAATATTCAAGAGATAGATATTAAATCAAAAATAGTGGCAAACACACAAGAAACAAGAAAATAGACAACAGGATAATAATAAGCATTTTTAAAAATTGGAAATCTTTGCTCCCAAAATTCATACAAAGTATCTGAAATCTTTTATGAAATAGAAAAGATGAATATTTCTTGATAATGATGGTCCCAAACGTCCTCAAGAATGTACAATTCTGCCTATTATATTCACTCAACTCATCCAGAAACCTCTACACTATTTCTACACGAAAAAGAATCCTTGAATAAACATTATAAATGAAACCACCTATCCATATGGAAAGGGAATTTATTTGAACATGATTTCTTTCCATGATATCATTTTCCCTGTCATCAATGGTTCAGTCATTGAATGCTTAATGTAAGCATCCACCATGATCAATAGCTATCAACTTAGGGGCACCAACAGTTCTGTGCTATGGAAACCTACCTCAAAAAGTGCATAATAAAAATGTGTTAACGATGCTGAGTCCTTCGTATTGGTGAATTCCTATCAAAGCTGCAGTGAATTTCTTGATCTCTTGGTGGTGGTGGATTCTTGATGGTGAAAAGATACTATAATCACTTAGTTATCAATAACGACTGTAGTTTGAAAAAAAAAGTGCTTCATCCATGTAATATAACCAGAATATTTTTATTGATAATAAAAAGTAGTCTGCCTTGCTAAACGTACTGCTTAATGATCTAAATTATTACTTGAAAGATCATTTTGTAATAACTATTATGCTTTTCAACAAACTGACTGTATCATATGTAACACATAACTATACTGCTTAATATATCAATAACTTGTGTTCATTTCTAACAGCATGCAAAATACTTGCATTTGCACATTTATTAACATATAGATATTAATAAACATAGTTGAAAATATGTTAGGAAGTTTTAGAATACTTGACATACATTTAATTATTCAGCTATCCCCCTCAATTATCTTGAGATGCAGACAAGTTTAAAATAAAATGTTCCATAATATATATATTTCTTTTTAAGGAGTGCCATAATGACATTCTCTTAAAAATAATAATGTTTTACAAGACTTTTTTTTATGATTTTAAGCAGCAAAATTGAAGCTACATGTATCCGAAAAAGTGTATCGATGGATCCAACCGAAATTATTATTGACAGCAAACATAAATATATACCAGATCATATAATTCTTGGTGAATACAAATATTATATACATAACACAATAGTCTTATCCAGAATCTAATTATTGACAGTAACACAGCTAAAAAAATTTCATCAGTGCAAATATGGTTAAAATATACTCTGGGCTCCAGAAATCACAAATATTTTTTGTATTATCCTGGCATGAAAGTTATATCATCATTACTTTAAATTTATTTATTTATTACTATTTCTTTATAAACTCAGTGTACTAAAATCCTTGTGTAACTTTGCACATAGTTATAGTATTCTTGTAAAAATACTTCTTAATTATTTATGTCCTTCGCCCCCCCCAGTTATAATAATTTTGATGCTTAATATATTAAAGTTTAAAAATTGCAAAGCATCATTTTTGTTTGTTTATGCACATATGCCATCACAAAGTGATCTGCATGTTCGGTTGGTTAGTCATTATCTGTTATACAGAACTTCTTGCAATTTTATTTGGTTAATACACATTGCATCCAAATAAAAATATCACTCTTCAAAATATTATTATTATGTTGGTTTTATTCTTTTACTTTTTAGTAAATCTTTAGTTTTCTTTATTTAGTAAATCTTTTTTAATTTCAGTTTTGAATATGTTCCATACAAAATTTAGTAATTAGTTTCTCATTACATTCACACAATACATACACTCAAATGATTAAAATTTTTAACTGCAAATGAATAAAATATTTGATTAAAAAAGGTACATTTACTACATTAATATCAAACTTGAAATCTACATTGATATCAAAAAAATTTTGAAATACGTTTTTAGCAGCAAGCATTAGCAGTTACCAGGACAGATGTACAAGTGAAATTATGGTACATTCAAAATGAAAGCCTGGGATAGAAGAAAAATTACTGTTCTTAAAATCAGTTAATTTTGATTTTGATGTATTGTGATTGGCTAATTAATAACATACTAAAATTATTATTGGGTGGTGGCTTATGTAAGTTATCAGCACCAGAACTTTACATAAGGTCATATGATGGTTATTAATTTCAAAATGGTGCAGTTTAGAGAGCTTTTATTACAAAGCAATTCCTATTTTTAGGTCAGAATGAGAAACAGACAAATTACAATGCAGAATTAAGGGACTACTGCAAATTAAAGTTAATATTTTCATGTAAATTTTTTCCTAAAACTCTGACATACATATGCTGATATTCAGTGGAGAAATACCCATTAAAATACTGAATATTATTTTTAATTTACAATATATCTTATTGAATCTTTTAATACAGAAAGCCAAATTAAGGATATTAAGTCACTGTATTTGAGGCAAGTCCTGCAAATACAGATACTAAACAATATATAGTGCAATAAAATAGCTGAAAATGACATCAAAATTCTTATATACTGAACTTATGATTAAAATAACTACTATAAATACAGACATTACAACCCAACATGAAACTGATGAAATTTACAAATACTGTTTTGTTCTCCATTAAGAGAGTAAAAAAATTTTAATCTATTCACAATTTAATGTGTGTAGTGCTATGACACTGGAGTGTAAAATATCGAGCAAATGTTTTCAAACAAATGTTGCATTTATATGGCCGTTCTCCTGTATGTATTCTCATATGTGTCTTAAGATTTCCTTTTTGAGCAAATCGCCTATTGCACACAGTACAGGCAAATGGTCTTTTTTCTGTATGATTCTTCATGTGTTCCTTTAGACCTCCTTCTAGACTGAAACATTTCTTGCAGATTTTGCACACATATACATAATTATCATAAAACGGTTTAGTGTTCTGATGATGAAGTATTTCACATCCTTTATCTTTTAGATGGACCACTGAAATGCCAAATAAACTAACATTAATGTTTTTACAACAAATATCTAAATAGTTTTTCACAGCACTTATGCATGCATTAAATAAAAGTGTAAATGACTGAAAATACTGCATACAGTAAAATATAAGGTAAACTGATTCATACTTTATATTGATAATAATTTTAAAAACTACTGTGAAAGCATAATTTGAATTCAAAGAACTTTAATTTCATTTCTGATACTTCAAACAAACAACAAATATATATGAAAATATATTTACACAAGTGTTATAAAAAAGAAGCCCTATCAAAATATTAAACAGTGTAACAAATTTAAAACTAAAAAAATCTGCTTGAAAGTTGAATGCAATTATAAGTAAATGTTTTGTTCATAACATTAGTAAATATTCATAAAATAAATTGGTAAATATTCATAAAATCATGAGCCACAAGAAATCTTTCATTACATAAATATATAAATATTCAGATATAAACACTAAAGAAAGGAGTGCACTTCAGCAAACGTACAAACAAAATACTTATTCAAGGGGGGAACAATGAAAGTAAAAAATAAAAGAGTGATGGAACTAGAAAACAAAGTAAAACAACATAAAAAAAATTAATAAAAGCATGCGTATCTTATGTATTTGTTAATTTATTATAAAATAATGTTATTCGCACAAATTTTTATGCAAATACTCTAATTTGAATTGAAATAATAATTTACCAATTTAAAAGTAGCTTTTTAAACCGAAATCAAACAATTTGTGGGCCCACCAGCGGCCGAGCGGTAAAGACGCTGAACACTGGTAGTTCGGTCCGAGGTTCGAATCCCGCGAACGGGCTGGCTGCATGGGCGTTTTCCCCATGTGTAACGTGTATATGAGCCAGTTTCCCTTAGAAAGTCCTCCACGAAGGCATCCCTCCCTTTAGGCAGATAACTCTCGTGTGCTTTGCCATAATTGAATAACCTAATAATAACCTAACCCAAACAATTTGTGATCTTTTCTCAAAACATAAATAATTTGTGGAACTTTGTAAAAAGAAGACAAACTATTTTTCTGAATTTTAAAACAACAGGTTTAAAAGTCAGCAAACCTTTTTTAAATCAAGTGGATAATGTAAAATACACCTTTCATACATATACTTACCAATAAATATGGAAAACATAAACAGTTAATAACAAAATTTGGTTTATATGGAAATCCAACTTCAACAGCAAAAATTGGTCTCTCAATTAATTTAAAGCACCACGATATTCATTTTAAAACTAACATACAATTCATTTTTATTTGTACACTGCTGCTTCTGACTGTGCTTTAAATCAGCATGAATAAACATATATTAAAGATGCATGAAAGTAAGATATAAATACATTACTTGACAACTAACTGTTGATTATTTACTATTACAACAAAACTTGCAAAGGCTTTCAAGGGCTTAAGAAAGGATGGCTTTGTTTTTTTAAAGAAAATATGGTTGTATTTGCATCACATATAGCAAAGCAAAATCATTAAAACCCTATGCAGCTAACCTAATTCCAAAAATTCATCTGTACTGGCAATTTAATTCTATGATATTATCTGCTTAGCATTGGTAGCCCTGATCTGGCAGGCATTTCAGAAATAAATATATCAAGAGCAGTATAATGCATTGATTCTCAAAAAAGTAAGTCATGAAGTTACGTAAATTTGAATTATGCCTCTTTATAAATGAATGGTCAACCACAATTTGTGCACAAAACTTCAATTATGAAAAAGAAATAAATACTATTCATAAACTACCAATAATTTGCAAATAATACTAGACATTGAAACAGGCTGATAACTTAAGCCATTGCCCCATAAGCTATAGATAGCTCTGCTAGTAAGTACAATTTGCTTGTAAATCAAGAATAGGACATTCTAATTTAAATCTCTGCTGAAGTTCAGGTTGTCTGAAACAAAAAGTTATTTTAAACAACAGACAGCTAACTTCAAATAAAATGGCAGCACTCTAAGATATTGTTCTTAGCTTTATTCTTTTCTGCAACATTTGAGTTTTATTACATATATGCAACATAAATTTCAGATACCAATAACCAATAATTTTTCTATGAAATACATTTAAAATATTATTATAATAGCTTAAGGACTCATGTAAAAATTTCAAATTTGGTTTACCATCATCATTTTTGATCCAAAGATATTTGTCTTAATTAAGTTTTATTAATTTATTTCTTACTTATTTTATTTAATAATTCATTTTTACCGCATTCCATTTCATTAAAACCTGTCCATGATATTGGCTTATATATAAGCTAATGTTACTTAACCCACTCAGTAGCATGGACAGAAAATTCTGTATAGAAGGGTGACTTTTTCATTCATTACACATGAAAATTTCTGCCAGATTTTAATGTATCCAATTTCTGGTTGGACGTATATTAAAAGAAAAGGAAGTGAGACAGTTGTTTTTTTAACTATAATCATGAAAATACCATTCGTTAAAGATATTTTGAGGAACTTAAAAATTTCAGGGTTTAACCCGTAATGCTTTGAGGGTTAAAATGCCCTTCTGAAAAATATATCCATCTTATATATAGACAACCAACGTTTTAACACTATATTAAGAAAGTGTATAACTCAATACTTTTACATGAAAAGAAAGTATATTAACTTAATATTATCGCTTTCATATTTAAACCATGTAATGATATTTCTAATTACATACAGATGGTAAGAAGAAACTAAAAGTTCATGTATATGATGTTGCCTTATATGCAAACTCTCTTTTCTTCTTGTGTGAAGAATAGTTTAATATTACTGTGCTTAATCAATAACAAATATGATCATAATTATCCATAAATTTATTATATGCATTGATATGTAATACATATGTCACCCAGACTCGTAGTGGGTAATGACTACCTGCCCAGGGGCATAGCTAGAGAAAGGAAGGGGGAAATCGGCCCTCCAGCACAGCACCCAAGGAGCACCAAATTGACGTTACCAAATTTTAGAATTAAATGTTTTCCATTCCTGGCAAGCAATAGCAGGTGCGAAATCTTCAGCAGACCCTAGTTACAACTACTGTATTAAAGGCCTCGGGCTAAAAGGCATGGATGTTTGTGAACTAGAACATCTCTGTGGCATGTATGAGAACTGACAGACCCCCCCCTACAGAGCTCTGCCTCAAAATTGGGGTGAAATTAGTAGTCTAACCTCCTTTAGGCTGCTATTACACATCCGTTTGTTTCAGAAGAAAACTGTTTGGTACAATTTTTCTGCTTTGTCACAACAGCCAATCACCACAGGTCCCTTTGGGGTTAACATGTAAAGGGAAAACTGGTCCATTACAAACAAGCTGATAGCATTCAAAGCTCATAGAGGATTGGTTGAAAATTAACAACTTGTAATTTTTTCAAAAAGAAGGGGAAAAAATGTATGTCTTTCTTTCATTTGTAAACCAGGCAGAAAAACTCTGCAAAACAGTTGTTCGTATGAAACAAAGGCATGCGTGATATTAGGCTGGGCAACCATTTTTCCATGAAATATGGACTCAACAACAAAGCAAATATTTATAGCACAAAAGAAATTTTATTTGTTCATATTTCTTTTTATAGCAAAACAGTTCTCACCTGATTCATTTAAAGAAAAAAAAAACTTTATTGAAGCAAACAACTAATCAAAGTTTACGAAATATAAAAACAAAATATGCAATGCTCATATAATTAAAAATATATTACTAAAGTATTTCCTACATGAAGATCACCAAATTTCAACAATGAAATAGATATTTAAATTCAAAATTTAATAACAATCAACTGATACTATTCATCAGAAATTTACATATATAAGATGTATATATATATATATATATTTTATATTTATCACAGTTTTCATATTTAGAAAGATACAACATGACAGATATATATTTCATACTGTTCAAAATATACTTATTATGCTAAAATAAAGAATTTAAAAAAGACTAATTCTGATTTGCTATTCTATATTTAGTCTTTTATATGTAATCTTATGTTTTATGGCTAAAGTAGGCATAATATCTTATATTTTACCACTAAAGCAGATTTTGGTAATGGATTATACAGGAATAATTAAATATGACAAAGCATGTTAGGGCCAGGATAGGCAAGAGAAGTCGTCTTATAAGGCTTTCTAAGGGAAACTTACTCACATACAAAAATCATGAAAGGCCTATACAGTTAACCCATTTAATCACCAGAAGTGAATCAACAAATATTTTACAGCTTAAGCTACTTGAACAGTGGTCAACAAAGAGAATATTGTGTCACTTGACTTCACACAGACAGTTTAGAATCTAGGATTTATTTTCCCAATCATACAACTTTTCAGTCAGAAATTTATATTAGTTTACATAACTTAAAATCTCTCTTTTATCCAAAAAATAAAAAAATTATATACAGTTATATCACCACATAACGTGAAACTCCTATAACACGATTTTGTTCTAACACAGTTTGAGAATTAAGTGAAACCAATCTATAACACAGCATACCTGCAACATTATTTCACTGTGATTTGGTTTAAAAAAAAATGTGACTACTGACTACCCACAGCAGAACTGTGAATATTTCATAGTATAGCAATACATAACATAACTAAGATAAATCACTGTCAGAGCAAAATGAAAAAGAAAAAAAAATAATAATTGGTAGATAAATAGCTGAACTGAAGTTACATTTTACAAATGAAGATCTTTTCATTAAAAAAACATAATTTAAGATAAAAGTTAAGAAGTGCTTTGCTCTATAAGATGAAATTTATAAAGGCACTTCATCCAAAAGTAAGCAATTGAAAACAACCCTTTTTTCGAGGGGGGGGAGGCAAAAATTCAGTAGAAATAAAGATTTTTCTAAAGAAAACCCAGAAAATGGAGATATTTCATTTAAAAGATAATGCCCTTGTTTAATGGTGATTAGCCGTGATGACAAAGAAACATTATGCAACCTCTAATACTTTTAATCAATAAATGTTTAATAAACATATTTTTCCATACACAAAATGAAAATTGTACGAATAGGTATACTAACAAATACTTTTTTTTAGAAACTAACCCTTTTTTTTTTCTTTTTTAAATTCTGTAGTAAAACACAAACTTGGAAAACAGAACTCTTTTTAGGAACTGAATGATGCATCACACAAGGATTACCTGCATTTATGGACACTAAAATCAACATCATAAGGTATAATTCAAAGCAACAGATTAGAATATTTTTTAAAAAAATTTCTGGGAGAATTTGTTAGGCTTCCACGTCTGTGACATTTTCAATATTTTTAATCACATATGAATTATTCTAAGAATTTAAAATCTAATCAAAAATCTTCAATTTTAAAAATTAAATAAATTTTTCAAGCTGTGGGGTTTAAATAACAATTAAATTCTAAAAATAGACTTCTTACTATGCTCTCTTCACATCAGCTATCAGACTGTTCAAATACCCATCCTCTCTTATTGTCATATAAAATGACGATACTTGTCATAATTTATTGCTCTTATTTTGTACAAAGAAGTTTAGTTTTTATTTTGAGAAAAGTTTCATCAGATACAGATGTCAAAGCTACTTCAAAACATATTTTGATTGATTTAATACTATTTTTTTAATTGTAATCCCCCCTCCCCCTCAAAAAACCCCTACATAATCAAATTTTTTATCTGCCGCTATATTAAGATCATATGCCCTTAGATCAATTAGCAGTATTAATATCATAGATGTTAGACAAATGTTACTACATAAGTTAGAAAAATAAAATTTTAGATAAACATTCAATGTTATATAGATAACATTTTCTAGAGGAAGGCCCATGATAATATTTTGAAATCTTAACACAGTTTTAAACCAGAAGAAAATGCAATGTTATGAATTTTGGGTCCAGTAATAATGACAATGAAATACAATAACCTGATTCTTATTGGCGACAAAAATTAGATGCAACTGAAAATCGTCCTTCAGTGGTTTTAATTTTATACACAATTGTGTTTGAAAGTATTTGTTCACAAAGTTTCCATGCAATCTACATCACCAGCATTTGTTGATAATGTCAGCTGTTAAACAAAGGGCTCTCTATATATTGCAGACAAGTTAAAAGTTTGATAAAATTATGAATATCATTTCAAATTCAAATAAAGTAATCTAAGGTTCCAGATAAATCATTTCATTAATAAAAAAAAAATCTGAAAGGTTTCAGATTTTAATTACGTCCAAAGGGGCGTTTATTTAACATTTTGTGTGTTACCTTTATTTATTAAATACCATGTTCTTTGCACTTAAACCATAAAATTGATTTCAAGAGCAATATCGCAAACTAATTTTAAATTGAGCATATCTTTAGAAATTGTGGTACACACTCTCACGCGCTGGAGATAAAAATGTTTTTCTGTACAACGTTGGTATTGCTGGCTTTGAAATGGCGTTTGTTAATGAGAAATTCGTTAAAGTTTTAGAGAATATTGTTACGAATTTCACATTTATTTGGCTATTTATTTATAATTGTAATTAAAATTCCTTTTTATTTTCCCGTGCAACGCAGACGATTTTTGAAGAAAAA
>KK119722.1:15490-36609 GCA_000611955.2 Stegodyphus mimosarum | reverse complement strand
TAAAAAAAAAAAAAAAAAAAAAAAAAACTAATTGTAAATCAGCGAGTGTTCTTAAGGATTAAAATAAGGGTTAAAGAAAATGTAGTGCTTAGATCTGCACTGGATCCTTTTCTTGAACACCAGTTGGTAGAGGGTAGAAGTGCATTACATGCATTAAGTTTGCAGGGTGTTCTCAGAAAACACCATGAAATATTATGCTTATAACCATGAAGTAAGAGATGGATTTGACAGAATTAGAAGGTAGAAGTGCAATTTTTCTGCTAGGTAGAAACCGAAATTTTGAAATTTCAACAAATCACTGTAAGGTACATTTTTTATTTGCTGTGTCTGTAACTTGTAACATGTAGTAAGTGCCTAAATGAAACACTTTAAGTCTGAGACTTCCAGGCGCAGACCTCAGAGCTGATACATGTGTTTTCTCCATTGCTGAAGAAACGGTTTAACTGTAGAGCGTGGAGGCGATTATTCCCCTCACTCGGTTCACGTAGATGCAAAAAGTCTCAGCTACTGCAGCTTTGTTATTCAATCGCTGTCACAGCAGGCCAACTAATCATGCCCTGATTTTACATTTTTTTTTTTGGCTTTAAATCTTAGAGTTTTTCTTCAATCTTCATTTCACTCTGAATTCAATCATGTCTGCGATCGAATTGATGTAGATTTCATTTAATCTCAGATTCATCTGCTCACTTGACGAGATGTCAGATAACAATGTTGCTGCTTTCATCTGTATGCGTAACAGCCTAAAGCAACAAATTCCTGTTCCTACATCAAATCCCAACAATAGCAGCAGCACCACCCAAGACTCATCGTTGACTGCACTTGGGAAACATGTTAAGAAGCCCATCTCCAGAAGTTTACAATAAACTTAAGATTTTGGAGGATACTAACGAACAGGAAAATGCTAAAACTATCACGGCTAGCCATTCCTCTCAAAAATCGAGTAAGAACTGTATGCTTCAAAGTTAACCACAACCTCAATGCTTTAAAGTCAAAATGCAGGGTTTCCAAGCTTAAATCAGGTATAAGTCCTTTTCGCAGGAAAGCTGTAAAACTGTGCCTTATCCTCGAAGGAAGAGATGTCAGAAGAGCCAACTGCCCAGGCTCCAGCCACTCCTTCATCTTCTAATGAGCAAACTGCTGAAATGGAACCACCACCTACCCAGGATGACCGACCATGAAAGTGCATTTCAATATCCCCGACGTAGCTTGAAGCTACTGCCAATAATTGTCCAGGATCCCAGCCTAACCTGGAAGCAATTGAATGACATGCTAGAAAAGGCAAAACTCGTCTTCAAAGCGAAGATGAGAAGTGATTTTGACTTCCAAATTCAAGTTTCTTCCAGTGATATGCATCATCAGATTACGGCTCTGCTCGATTCTAAGGAAGTGAAATATTTCAACCCGATGTTCCCTGATAAGCTACTGAAAGTAGTTATCAGAAGCCTCCCTTCTTATACAAAACATACTAAAGTTGATGAAGCTCTTACAGAGCTTGGATACTCGGTCAGTTGAGTAATACAACTAACTCGACACCAAGGACCTGATATTCAAAAGGTGCCGCTCTACCTGGTTACTCTTCCCAGATCAGCTAAATCAAGGACTATCTACAACTTAGACTGCTGCTTAACGAGACTACATGTCAGTGTAGAGGATTACAGGAAACGGCCCAGTCACTCAATGCTATAGATGCCAGAATTTGCATCATGTGCAGGCTCAATGCCACCTACCACCACGCTGTGTCAAGTGCGGTCAGGGTCATGAATCTCGATCCTGCACCAAACTACCTTCTGAGCCACCCACCTGTGCTAACTGTGGTCAGGGACATACTGCTTCCTTTCACAGATGTGTATACTTTCCCACACATGAGTGTGGTCTTCAGCTGGAAATAAGCTTTACTCAGAGCGTGTTATTATGAACAGTGTTCAGCCATTCCTAGGGCAAAAATCCCCAGAATTAGCTGAGCTCTCTGCAAAGCTTGAAGAAGCCAAGTCTGTGATCGCAACTCTCACTACTGCAATTGCAATGCTAAAGGATACTACATTTCAGTTAACTTTAAGTTTATCAAAAAAGTCAGTTACGCCTTACCAGCTCTAACATGATTAACATGATCATGATAGATCAATCTCATTTGCTCCTATCTCCATTGGGCTTTGGAATGCCCAAAATCCCACTATGAAATTGCATGAATTTCATTACTTCCTTAACCAGCATGACTTGGATATTTGTCTAGTCATCAAAACTCATGCTGTGCCTAGACACAACCTGAAAATAGGAAATTATCACATCTACAGATGTTATCGGCTCCGATACCATGGTGGAGGTGTTGTTATAGATGTCAAGCGGTCTCTGTGCTCTGAACTTATATCCACAGACAATTCAAAAGGCTTTGAAATTGTATGCACAAATGTAAATATTCCTAAACTAGGTAAAGTTAAATTCTGCACAGTTAATAATCCTCTGGACAATAGCATCACAGAGGAAGACCTGTAATACTATCTCAGAAATCAAACCCTCATAATTATTGGAGGTGACTTGAAATACATCGACTGAGGATGCAGCCACAATAACGGAAATGGGAATGTATTTCACCATTAAGTGGAAAACAAACCTATTTATATGTTTGTACCAAATCAGGTGACCTATCGTCGAAACACCCTCAACAGACGCCCTGATATATTGGATTTCTTCATTGTAAACTTCAATTTTTCCTTCTCTATGGAAGTGATTATAGATCTATCTTCGGATTACACACCTGTACTAGCAAGACTCGGTGTCAACAAGCCTAATTTCCCTCGCCTAAGGAAAATAACAGATTGGAAGCTTTTTTATAATATTGCACTGACATAACCTATTAATACTGGGAACCTAAGGACTCCAGAGGATATTGATTCGGCTGTGAAAAACTTCTCGGAAAACTTGAATGATTTGCCACTTCAGGCCAGATTCAGAGAAGATTGACTCCTACACTTACAGCACCCTCCCCTCACACATCAGATGAATCATCACCCCGAGAAATAAGACCAGGAAACAATTTAACCGCACTTGGAACCCTGTTTTAAAAACTAAAATTATAGACTAACCAGGCTTATCAAAAGAAAAATTGAAGAACATTGCACTGAAACTTGGAATGCAAAAATTAAAAATTTAAATCTAGAAGATGGTTCATTCAAGAACTATCTAGGAAGAATCAAGAAACCCTCACACAACATCTCGCCAATCAAAAAACAAGACGGCTTTGCCTTCACAAATCAAGAAAAAGTTGATGTTTTTTTAAGTCACTAATCCAAGCAGTTTGTTCCAAATGACACTCCTTCTTACCAAGGTTCGATCGCTAATGACTGGATTGTATATCCTGCTCCGCACAACATCATTAAATTTGCTACTCCCAGAGAAGTCTGTGAACTTATAAACACTCTAAAAGCAAGAAAGCCCCCCCCCCCAGAAATGAAAGAATTAACTGCTGAAAAACATCCCACACAGTGTTATCTGGAAGTTTGTGAGCATCTACAATGCCTGTCTTACTAACTTGCATTTTCCATCAGTCTGATGCATTTGATGCATGCTGATGTCTTTCTTATTCCCAAGCCCAAAAAGCCACTGAACAGACCTTCAAGTTATCGACCTATAAGCCTTCTTTCCTCACAGGGAAAGATTCTCGAACATATCATCTATACCAGACTACTACTGCATCTAGGATTTCTTCCAAATGAGCAGCACAGCTTTAGGAAGGGTCTTTCTATGATGCATCAGTTAATCAGGATTTCTGAATTTATTGGTTCTGCCTTGCAAAACAAACTAAGTGGTGCACTCCTCATGTTGGATGTGGCAAAAGCTTTTGACTACATCTGGCATGACAGTTTACTTTACAAGCTCATCAAACTTCATATTCCTTGTGAACTGATCCTCACTGCTAAGTCTTCACTGGAACATCAAACATTTTCAGTGAGACAAGGTGATATCAACTCTGATCCTCATCTCATACATGCTGGAATCCCACAAAGAAGCATTTCAGGTCCGATATACTACTTAATTTATGTGCAAGACTTTCCTAAGTTCTCCAATGATCATAATTTCCTGCTTGCATGCTACGCATATGACACTGCACTTGTCCATAAAAAAAAACCGGCAACGCGATCCTTCGATTACAAGGAAAAATGACAAAAGTTGAAAATTGGTGCTGGACATGGAGAACATGCATAGAACCTGATAAGTCATAGATCCTCCTCATCAGAA
Organism: Stegodyphus mimosarum; assembly: GCA_000611955.2. Taxonomy (NCBI): domain Eukaryota; kingdom Metazoa; phylum Arthropoda; class Arachnida; order Araneae; family Eresidae; genus Stegodyphus; species Stegodyphus mimosarum. The sequence goes on along the minus strand of KK119722.1, from coordinate 32,376 downwards.
GATACACGTGCAGGGATACCATTAATAACTCTGTTTATCTCTTCAGAAAACAAGTTCCTTTCGTAACCAGTGCCAAATATTTGGGTGTCACCTTTAATCCATCCTTCACTTGGTCAGTGCACATCAATATTACCAGGTGAAAAATCTATGGTATCATGCAGAAACCTTATTTTCTACTCTCAGAAAACTCAGGACTCAGTATGACCAGGAAAAAGCGTACCCTTTACCACCATCACCTGTCCCATCTTTTCATATACCTCACCTGTCTGGGCAAAAATTAAAAAATTGCAAACCATCCAAAATAAATTTTTATGACTAATTACTGGAGCACCTTACTTCATCAGGAACAAAAATCTTCATAGAGATCTGAACATCGACTATGTTGAAACCTACCTCAACAAACTGAACAAAAACTTCTACCAAAATGCCATTCATAACCACTTCGCTGATTTTTCTAAAGTGCTGAACTATGTAATGATCGATGGTTCTCCGATACTAATCATCGATACTAAACCCTTCACAGCTCATGTCTTTTATATTCAAGTCAAAATAGCTAAAACTATCTCATCCCACTTCGGACTTTGGACGCTTTCTCTACAGAAGATCCTGATTTGCTTCTAGTCACTCCATTTTTTCCCAAGCATCTAGCATCAACAGAGTACCTGAATGGATAGAGCATCGACCTACAGATCCACAGATTGTCAGTTCGATACTCAGTGGTTAACAACTTTTGGAAATACTGGTTTTTTCAACTCCTACTCTTTTTTCAAACATAACTACATTATTTCGATGTTTTGAAACTGACTCTGCACTTTTCCTCCAACTCAGCATCCCTCTCTGATCTATGGCACAGTCTATTAGAACCTTAGCTATATTCATCCTAGACACTATTATGTACCTCTGAAATATGTGAATAATGGACTATGCTCATCTCTACTATATTATTCAAGACTTTTTTGAGTTTTTACATTGTTATTGTATATATTTTTATCCTTTTTCTGTCTATGTATTCATGAAGCATATTAATGGCTGCCAAGTGACATCTCTACCAGGTTTGAGATTCATCTCCCACAATCCTGCTCTGAGAGTGAACATGTGATGGACACCTCATTGAGAAGTGGATTTCTTTCTGCCAGGTTAGTTGTCTCTTCCACCAACAGATAATGCCACCTCCAAGACCATACCAGCAGATTCTTCACATCCCCATGCCACATTTTTGGGTCTTTTTCTTTCTTTTGAATGCTGACCTCTCAGCTTGGGATCTACTCATGTAAACCTCCTCACCATGCCCATCATGGAAACATCTCTTAGGTTGCAGAGAAGTATTGCTACTACAGTAGAAACCCTGCATAATCACGTTCATATCAAAGTTTTAAGCCTGAGATTAAAAGATAAACTGTTGAAAGATGATATTATGTTTGAAAGTACAGCTAGAGAGAAACTCACTCACAGTGAGAATTTTCTAAACAGCATTGAGCAATTTATTTACACAAAGAAGAACTATTAAAAAATGGGTATGCCTTAATGAAGGACAGCATGGATGGAAAATTGAGAGATCTGAAACTGCTCTTCTAGAATATTTTCAAGCTATGAGACTAAAAAGCTTTATTATCATTCTGAAAAACATTAATGTTTCTTCCTGCAAATAAAAGCTTTCAATTGTCATTATAGAAAAGATAACGTTCTAAAAAAAAAAAAAAAAAAAAAAAAAAAAAAAAAAAAAAAAAAAAAAAAAAAAAAAAAAAAGATAAAACAATCTCGGGGAAAATTCAAGCACTTTGAAAGAGATAACGAAGTCAATATCTTTGCTAGAGGCTAAGCATATTATAATCAATGCATGGGAAGCAGCCTCCCAAAACACAATTAGAAGTTGCTTTAGAAAATTTGGTTTTCATTTAGAAACCACAGAAAAATTGCAAACCATTTCTAATATTTTGGATATCAATGAAGGAAATTATTAAGATTCATTTTTGGAATATGTTGCAATTGAGGATAACACTAAGCATGTGAAAACACTGACAACGATATTAAAGAAAGTGTTAAAAGAGCTGCAGAAATCAAAACTGACAGTGAAAGTGATATGTCAAAAAATGATTACATAACAACATCAAATGAATCTAGAAAAACACTACAAATTCAGAGAACTCTTGAACTGAAAGGTGGAGATTAGAAAAGATAACAGCAATTTTATGAACTTGAATATGCAATTGAAAAAATGTTGGATAAAACATGGCTAGAGCAGTTCATTGCAAACGCTTAAAATTTCATCAGATACGTAATTATAAAACTTTTTATAAAAAAATAATCAAAAAATAAATTTTAAAATTTCATAAATAGTTTAATTTTAGCATTAATTTTTAATTAATGTTTTAGGCATTAATAATTAGATTAACTCTTAGTTACTATCTTACTAAGCAAATTACGACTTGACACCATATTTTTTCAATACGCAAATTGCCATGTTTAAATTTAGCTGCTTGCTAATAAAAGTGATTTTAATAAACTGCAGGTACTACATAACTAACATAATGAAAAAACAATTTTTGAAAAACTGAACATCTCATCTTTGCCTATTTGTGACCCTGTAATACAAGTAAGTTATTTTCTTTCCAATTAAAGGGTTTTTCAAAACAAATAAAAGCACAATATCCTTCAGAAAATATTACAATAAGCACAGTTAAAATTTCAAAGACTACATTATTTTCTGTCATTTCAATAAACACACACTGAAATGTCGGAATACATCATCAAGTATACATAAATTAAGATCTAACATCTATATTTTTAATAAGGCTATACAAAAATTAGAAAATATAGATTTGCAGCTGTATAAGCTAAATATTAGAAAAATTGAAGCTGAATATTAGAAGGCACTTTCTACAGAGGAAAAGGAGAAAAGAATTATCTACACTCTGAGCTCCATTTTATAAAAATAGTTACATTTTTTTTAGTTGATTTCTCTTTAAAATACAGCTTTATACTTTTGAAAATAAACTCTCAATTTGCCAGTGTGAATTTAACGAGAAATAGAAATATTTTTACAATTGAGACTACTGTTGTAGGTGAAAAAAAAAAAAAAAAAAAAACACCAGTTTCATAATTAACTAAATTCAGTAACATATTATGAAAAAGCTTAAAGGTTCATGGGCTTAATTTTGGAAAAAAAAAAAACTGTAAAATCTAGTCTTAAGTTGGCATTAATTAAGAGCTGCAATCTGACAAAAAGATACTAGATGTATTAAGGTCGCTCATTTGAAATTAAAGCAAATATAGTAGTATTCTTTTTTGATACTTCAAGGGTCTGTACATGCCTAAGTACACTAGTTATCATAAATTAAGGAAAAATCACAAAAATAGCGATAACTGCCTAAAAAATAAGGCAGACCGTGTAAAATTTGAATATGTTGCCAAGTAAGAGTAGCTGAGTAAAACTGCAATATGGAAATTAGTGGCGCTGCACTCGGAATATGTCACTTCCGAGGTGCATAAAAGTTCATGTTTGAGAGCACACATATTTCACTGTGATAGTGACATCAGAAATCTGAGACAGCCAATTCGTAACAATAGCCTCCAGGTATCATTTGCCTGCAGAACTACAATGTAGAGCAGTTGGGAGACTAGAGGCAGAACAAAAGTCAAACAGAAGTGACCAGATAGCTAAATGTGAATCCTTCTGTGGTTCATAGATTTTGGAGGCAATTTCAAACCAGAGATTCGGCATCTAGGAGGCTCAGCCAAGGACGGCCAACTGCTATGACGAGCGACGATGACAGATATTTGACATTATGTGCATGCCGGAATAGAACCGCTACTCCGACTCTTATTAGATCCTCCCTTGCTGCAACCACCGGAAGGTTGGTGTCAACGTCAACTGTGCATAGAAGGCTTCACAAAGGTGGTCTGCATGTGAGGCAACCAGCCATTTGCGTGACGCTCACATCACGCCATGGGAGGGACCATTTGCATTGGGCACGACAACACATCCACTGGACACCTGATCAATGGAGGGCTGTTCTCTTTACGGATGAGTCCAGGTTTAGTCTAGAAAGTGATAGTAGGCATTTTTTTGATATGGAGAGAACCTGGAACCCATTATCATCCATGAAACATGTGTGAAAGAGATGCATACGGAACAGGCAGTGCCTGTGTTTGGGGTGGCATCTGTTTGGGTGTATGCACAGACCTCCATGTCATTCCAAGGGGAACCGTGAATGCTCAGGTTTATACAGATGACATCCTTGATGCTTATGTGCACCCATATGCCAGGGTAATAGGTGATGATTTCCTGTTACAGGACAACAACGCAAGACCACACAGAGCTCGCATCCTAGATGATTATCTTCAACAGGGAACAATTATGCGCATGAAGTGGTAAGTTCGATCCCCGGACTTGAATCCTATTGAGCACCTTTAGGATGCTTTAAGGAGACATCTAGCTGTTCTCAGTCTGCCCCCTCAGGCCCTTGCCGCACTTGCATCTGCTTTGCAAGAGCAATGGCTTTCACTTTCTATGGAACTGATAGACAGCATTATTGAAAGCATCACACATCACTGTATGTGCTGTATTGCTTCTAGAGGCGATCATATTCCATATTGAAGGTACTTTTCCTAAAGCAAACTGACACCTTTGATTTGTTCATTTTATACATGTGTTAATTTCTATACTACCATAATTGTCTGGTAATTTCTTTTTTTGTTATTTGATACCTAACTATGCATTGTATATTGTGGGTAAGTTTCATAAAATTCTACATGTAACATTTTCAGTAATTATGATTTTTCCTTAATTCATGATAACCAGTGTAGTTAAAGTTGTGAAGTGCTAGTAGATTGTTGCTCAGCAGGTGAAGGAGATGCCTGATGGGATTTCCTCTGCTTGACAAATATGAATCAGTTTCTCTCAGAAAGTCCTCTAATGGCAACACTGCTCTTAGATAAATAGCCTTCAATTACTTTGACATACTTTATTAATTTTACAGTTCAAGTTGGCATGCAGAAGTGACCATTCTCTACCATGCATTTATAATTATTTCATATGTGTTCCAATATGTTTCCGAAGTATATTAGGTCTCGCAAAGGTTTTGGCACAAATACTACATCTGTAAGGCCGTTCTCCAGTGTGAATTCTTAAGTGATAATTAAGATTTCCTTTTAGTGCAAAACTTCTACTACATACAGGACATGCATATGGGCGTTCTTCAGAGTGAGTCCATAAATGTTTTGTTAGATGATCTTTGCATGGAAATTCCTTCTTGCACAAATCACAAATATGTATGTTATTCTTGAAGAGCTCAGAATACTCATGCAAATGATGTTCTCCAAGTATATATGATGTGGTACAGCTCAAATGCATACTTTCATCTTCTATACTATATTTCTTAAGGTCTGACAATATTGAAACTACAAAAGAAACCACAATATCTTTTGCAATTAACATATTAAAAAACAATTTGTAAGATATACACAATAAATAAAACAAACTGAAGTTTCAAATGTCAAATTCTTAAAATATAAAATATGCAAAAAATCAGGCATTTAAAATATGTTCTATTAAACAGTAAATACTTCAATAGAACAGCTCCAAAAATCTGTATTAAATGCTAAATAACATTTTACATTACCACAGTTTAATAATAAAAATGCAAAACACTGAAATCACTAACTCGCAGCTTTTATAGAATATAACAGACCACATTTAACTTCAAAACAATTTATAAAACGTAACTGTCAGAAAAAATAACAACAATGATTTTTATTTTTAAATTCAAAAATGCTTTTGAATAATTTTTGCCCTTTTGGAACAAATAGTTAAAACAAACTCGGTCAAAATTTAACCCAGTTTTGACAGCGAAGCTTTATTGAACACTATGAGATACAGACAATATTTGGTATTTATTATGATCCCATTTACATATCTCAGAAGGGCTATTATGACAGAAGTTACACATGTGCTGAGCTGGCATTCCTTTAGGTGGATACATGTGCATGTAGACAAATAAAAACCCAAGTGCTGTAAAGTACAGTTAGGGATGTGATATTTTGTACTTTGATGAATATTTTCATGCAGTTCCAATAGTGACAACTAAAATAAGGCCTTTAAAAGAAAACCATTTTGCACACAGATTGGTTGCCCTGATTTCCAAAATTAAATTTCACCTAAAGTATGTGGGACTTAAAAACATGTTTCTGTTCTCAAATGCAAACTGATACCAATGGATAGCATTACTTGAATCCATAGGATTCAAGTAATTTAATTACCAATTCACTGACTAAATAAGAGATAATTAACTAGCAACTAAATAGCAAATTATCTGAATAAATATTATGAATGAATTTTAACAATAGATTCACCGAACTAAAAGTATTTTAGAAAGTGGTTTTGCCAAATCAATGTGAAGCAGAAAAATTTTACCACTGCTTAAACCACATTTAATGCAATAATGATTTTTACTCCCCACTGAGCTGACAGACATCATCTTGAATAATATGACACATTACCGCTGATTCTGCATTGCTGTTAGAGGTAAGCACACTTCATACTGAAGTGTTCTATCCATTGAATGGTCACAGTGTATTTGCATCTAAATTTCTCTAGGGATTACCTTTGTGATAAAAAAATTGCTTTTTATATATGTATTATCATATTGTGCTTCATAATATAGTCACTGAATGTTGAAAAAGCAGTCTGTGGCTGAGCATAAGCAAAAAATATTCTATGAGCATAAAATGGTGGAAACAATTTAGGAGTTTAAGGGGGCTGAAAATCAATGGCAAAAAGAAGCAGATATTACTGAGGGAATAAAGGAACATACAGAAAGTAAAGGGCAACAGATATTGATTAATAAGATGCCAGAATATCATGATTAAAAGTTGATATGCATGTTCTTCAACAAGTGTTCATTCAGCATGGCTTAAGATGTGATTACATTACCATGGCCTAGATGTAGTATATAAAATTCGTATTATTGAAAACTTTTAAGGAACAGACAAAGTCAAAAAGGAAAGATTATATACATATGTACATACTATAATATGTATTCAAAATGTAAGCCACCAGCAATAACACAGGCGTCACATCACTGTCAGATTGAAGCAATGTGTTCCAAGAAACCAAGAATGTAATGGATGTCATCCACTGGATAATGTCTTCAACACACACGCAGAGTCAATTTTATAATTTCAAATAAATGTCAGCTTTCAGATGTTAGGCCAATGCATTCAAATCATAGGAATGGTCAGCTGATGAGACCATGGTATCAAACTCATCTACTGTCATATACGGAACGCAGAAATGCCTGAAAATCTAGCACAAAATATGCAGATGCTTCGCCATGCATAAATCACAAGCTTTTATGTGGGGCATAAGGAATAAGTTTCAGCAGCACCAATACCTTGTATCCAAGAAATAATCTTCAGTGTTACATAACTCACAAATTATATAATTCTGATTGAACATGTTTATCTTTAGCCATAAAATGCATTTCCGCCATTTTGAAGCTTTATTTTGTGAAATCTTACACATTTTCTTTATGAACATAAAACTCCTAATACAATTTATAATTTTTGAAAAATTCCTTGGAAACATTCTTTTTTGTTTATTTATTTACTATGCTTTTAGTTGATTATTCTTTAACTTATGGAAACACAATTAATTTTGAAATTATGCAATTAAGGAACATTTATTATAAACATATTACTCATCTTAGGATAGAAAGAGGAAATAATAATTTCATAAAAGGAAACTATTACAAATTAAAAGTTAGAATCTATCTCAAATATTCCATATCTTACAGCACATATACACACTATGTGCATGTACAAGACAATGAATATACAGCATAAAATTTGCATATTAATTTATAACAGCTCTTAAATCTTCTTTTTAAATTGATTATTTTCTCATTTCTACTCTAAAACAGTAAAATACTTACATTAAATCTTCCCGAAGTGTTCATTTCAACATTAATCCATCATACAATTTATATAAAAAATGGTAATAACATGCATTTAGATATTGGCAAAAATGAAAATAAAATTGTTTATCCAATTATAATCCAGATGAAACTTTTATCAGCTAATGATAACAAAGTGACGCTTTACCTACTTGCTAAGAAATATGGTAACTATTCTTAAGGCCAATTCAATAATTTGTTGGAGCAGAAAGCAGTAAAATGAGTTCAGATATGATATATTCTGGATGGCCAGAGACCACCCAGTTAACTCAACTCTAAATTTTTGCCATGTAACTTTCATATTGTCCAGTTTTTAAATGAATAAACTTTAAAAAATTCTTCTGAAGAAAATATGAAAAATGGAATAATTTTAATAAAAGAAGTTTCAAATGATAATAAAACATTTATACTAAGTTAGTATGGAACTTAAATAAAATAAATTATTTAAAAGAAAATTATTACATTTAGTAAGAGTAATAAAGCATAATTTTCAACCATAAACGATACGTAATTGATAATTTTTACACAAAATAATATAAAACAACACAATGTTGCAATAAAATAACAATACATTTTGAAATCCTAGATTCTGAATTTTACTTAATATCTATACCAATGTAAAGTTGCTTTTACACAGCTTCCTGCTGCCTATGGATAAGTTGTTGGCCTCTGAATCCAAAGACTGTAGGCCAAAATCTCACCAAAGGTGATGATATAATGAAGTTGATATTTGGGAGGGGGGGAAAAAAAGATACTCACCAAAAAATTTATTGCTAGCTTGAGAGCAGCACTGATGCTTATTCAGTATGCTGAAGATGAAAATTAAAAACCAGTTTTTTACAGAACTGCCTACTGTGAAGGTAACACACACACACACACACACAAAAAAGTTTTACAAATTGCAGGTTTGGGTATTGCTTTTTCCCTCCTTTTCATGATGATACAAATTTTTATCTACTCTAACTTTTTTTTTCTCTAAAGCACCTTGCATTCATTTATCCATGACTACAAACTTGACTTTCACCTTCTAAGCACAACTTTGTACATTATTTTTTATAATAGTAAGCCTTTGAACAATTCCCTAGATGATCTGTGTAAAAGCCATTTTGGCTAATATGCCAAACTAGCAAAATTGATTTTGGTACTGGTATAAGATTGCTTTTTTTTACTCGATTTAAAAAATTTAGCAAGTTCTTGGTTTTAAACAACTGGTAACGAGTAAGCTTTTTGTTAAAAAGAATTAAGAAAACTATTATTTATACAGAAATTAAGCTTGCCAGTATGAAACATTTAAATTATGAGAAAATTCAATAATTGACTGATGCTGATTTCACAGAATACTTTGAGACATTTTAATCCTCCACCTTTGTTTTTGTTCATTTTTGATATAAATTTCATAAGAATCCAGCGAAGATTTAATTTTGATGATAACTTTTCATTAGTTTAAAGACCACTTATTATTAGCAGATTTACTAACTGTGGAATTCAGTTTTCAAACCAACTGAAAACTGAATTTCACAATTAATAAAAAGAAGCACTGTATAATAAGCAGTTACTTCAATGAGTTAAAAAAAAATAAAACTTTTGAGAGTGAATCTTTTTTAATATCCAAATGATTAGCTGAAATAATTAGTTACATTTTAGGATAAAAAATATATTTCAACAAAAAGTTTTAAAAATTTTCTCTTCCTTATTGTTATTTTTTTTAATGAAACTGCTTGCTTTATTTAAGTATGATATTTGGTAACTCTATAAATCCTAAACAGAATGTAACAGTATATATATTTTTTATTATATTAATTAAACCAATTTTATTCAGGGAAGTAAATGTACAATGCAAAAAATTTCACAGTGGCCAACTCTAAGAAAAACTCACTCTCAAATCGAAATATTCAAAAACGAATTTTTTAATTATCATTCAACTAAATTCATAAATATAACAAATTAGATATGTACAATGCTCTTTTTCTAAAATATCATTTTTTCGTTCTCTAAATGATAATTTTCTGGAGTACTCTAACGAAAATTAGTGTTCTGGGTTTGGATAAATGGTTTAACGAGGTCTAGAAATTTACCAAACTGATGAGACGTCAAGTAAAAGAAAGTAATTAAAAACCCTTCTGACACTGTTCAAGAGCATCTCCTTAATTAAATTATTTGCATCTCCTGGCTGTAGTCATCTCATACATATTAGTCTAATATACCACCTTCTGCTTTTCTTTGTATATAAAGCAAGAAGTAAAATAACTTTTGATCTAGCAGATATTTCATCATTTAAATTAAAAACTGTAAACATAGAAAGTCAAAATATTGCACAAAAATGCACATTTCCCCTCAAGTTTCCGTATTTATCAATTTTCATATTCGTCATATTTGTGTGCATATATGTCAACTTTTAAAGTGAAAGCTTCCACGATGGTGTAAATTCATGTATGTGGATAGCATTTTTTTTTCCTTCAGAATTTCCACTTTTCACACCATCAGGCCAGTGTGAATGCCACTTTAATCCCATATCAGTAAAATAATTTTCACTCTTCGATTGCCTGCCACTATCCTGCTGATATACACTCATTTTCAACTACAGTAAAAAACACGCAAGGCTGATGCCAGATTTGATGCAGCCATACCAGGTGGCCAAAAGAAAAAAAAAAAGGGGGACAGTACTGGTCCTGAAAACATGTCTTTTACAACAATTATGGCAGATTAAAGAAGCTCTTTCACTACAGAATGTTGAGGTAATAAATGAACTTTCCTTGAAATATATTTTTGCCAAACTCTGTAAGAAAGATTCTGATACACAATATTTTACTCTAAGACCAACAATGTTGCTTCTGACATGGTTTTGAAGTAACTTAGTTTAATAATTAGATGAAGCTTTTTCCCACCAATATCAGCAATAAGGAACTGCGACTTGGTGCCTGATTCCAAATAATAATTATAGATGATAATCTAGAAAGGCAAAGCCAGATTAAAAGCCCTAAGCACTTGAAAGATTTTGGTGCTCCCTATATATGTTTATACCTGTTTATTCTTCACTCTTTCTCTTTCTGCTTTAGTTACACCATGCATTCCATAGTAAAACTAGCAATAGGAAATCTTTTGGTTCTACCTTTCCTTTACAAACCTTTTCAAAGTGCCCCTTTTTTTGATGCCTTGACCACATGCATATATTACTTAATGCTTAATATAGCCCTGTAGAAGGGTAAGCAGAATTTGTGACTTGATATTTCAACAACTTTTGTTTGAATCTGATGGCAGTTAATTGTGCATTTTTGGTATATCATGAACAATTTTAAATTGAATAAAACATGTCAGCTTTCAAATAGGAAGAGAAATACCCAATGTAAAATTTAAAACTAGGCAAAAAAAAAATTAGTGCAGATTTTGAGGGCAATCATACACAGGTCCTTCTTTTTCAACAGCAAAAAAAACTTTGCAAAAATGGAAGAAACAACAATCATCTATTATTACAGGCAATGGTTGGGAAAAAAAAAAGGAAAAGAATTAGTGCCAACTGTTAAGGAAAAGGTTAATGGAGCCTGAAAAACTAAGATATTAGAATTCCAAAATTATTAGGCTGAAACTAATATCATAAATTGCAGAAAAATATTTTTTTCTGACGGCAAAAACTTCAAAGAAATTTATGAAGCCTTATGGATAACTTTCACAGAATCAAAATCATGATTAAATATTCAACTATGACTGGCTATCAAAGTTTTTTCCAACCCCCTTTTATGTTTTTAAATTTTTATTTCTCCTTTTTGAACAAAAAACTTGTATCCTTGACATGCAATTCTAATGCTCTTTTAGTTTGGCTAACATGTACCAAATTCAACTGACAAAATATGCTATAAATTTCACATGAAGCAAAGACATGAACAGGGATTTTACTGACAGGTGAGAAAATGATCTTAAAATTGAAATCTTAAGAGAATCAGAGCAATTCTATAACTGACAAAAGAATGAAATGGAATGATGACAAGGTTATTATAGCTATTTCTAGTAATGAAATGACTTCTGATTGCAACACTTTTTTTTTTTTTTTAAGGTTTTTATCAATGACAGCAAAAGAAAATCCTTTATCAGTGGTAACCAATTCCAAATAATTGAATTCCTGAGATAGCAAAGATTCTAAAAAATAAACTTTGAAAGCACAACCTATATAAATAAAAAGAAACTTTTTTTTAAAAAGAGAAAATATATTTACCTACTGATCTCTTTAAACTTTTTTTTCATCCGAGTGACATGACATCCTTTGAAACTACTACAACAGCCCTTACTGTAGGAATAAAACCACACATGTAAACACATTACATGTATTTATATGAAATTATTAATTGAAGAATATATTTATACAAATGAAATTTACTTCATCAAGAGTTGAAAAACTAACATACTTAAATTATTTTTATAAGAATTTTGATATATTCACCAAGGGGGGGTAGAAACAGAGTTTAGTGATCATAGCACAGATGTTCATAAAGAATGTCTTGTATTGCATATTTCATTATTTTAGGGAAATGTTTCTGCTACAGTTACCTATTTTGATTTTTTTAGCATGTTTTTGTCATGTGTTATTATTTTTTACTCAGATTCCCTTGAACAAAATTATTTTATTTCCAAGTTTTATTACTAGATGTGGCTGATTTTATAACACAATCTCACTGCTCACTGATTGCAAAATTGTGAGTTTAATAGAAATGTTTTTAAATCAGAGATCTGAGCTGCAATATTTTAGTTACACTTATGACACCTACTACAAAAGCTGTTTTGAGTAAAATGTTAAATGATTTCATGAAACATTTTATCAACAAATAAAGTGTTTTATTCTGCAAATTTTTTGAAAAATCAATATATTAAAAAAGAAATTCCTATGCAACACGTGAAAGTATCTAAGTCTGCAAAATTAGGAATTCACAAAAAAAGCAAATAACCCTTCTCTGAAACTGTACTGAAATATCGTTCAATAGATTTATGTGATGATTTTTTAGGTCAATATCGCTCTATAGAAAATCTGATATTCCCCCCCCCAAAAATATCCTTGTGAATCTACTTTGTATAAAAATCAATTGATAATTACTTGAGTGAGATTTAAATAAAATCAGAGTTACAAATATTCAGATATCTACTGACAATGCATGCAACAGGAATAATTATTGCTAATATCCATCTATATCAACAAATAAAATATCTAATTTTTTAAATGACTGTAGAAAAGATATATAAATGTGTGGTAATAAAAAAAAAGAAAAGACAAAGATACTTGCTGAAGAGGTTGATTTAATATTTATTTTTGCTGAAAAACTTTTTTTAAGCCAACACAGATTAAATGACACAGTAACTGTACCTGCTTTTGACAAACTACATAAGTTCCTTTAAGATTTTTAAAACACATTCAAAAATGGACAGATCAGCAGGTGTTCACAACTTGGCAGTTGCAAATTAAGGGAGAGAATGAGCTTCAAAGAATGTCTTCAAGATGAAAGCTTAGTTCAGAGTGATTTAGTTTCAGATTTCTCAGCATTATATCATTTTAAAGTTTGGTTCCCAAATTTAACATCATTATTGGCTGAGGCATCTGTATCATGAACATTATGTAAGAATCATATGACATGGATTAATTTTGAAATAATGCAGCTTGAAGCAATTTACTAATAGAAATTACTACTTTTAGGATGAAGAGGGAAAACAACATACCTAATTTAGAAAAGTCAAAGGACCATTGCCAATTAGATAGAATTTTGATTTATACACTTTTTTGACTTACATATTACCAGATTATTTGAAGATAGACAGAATAGCATGCATTAGATAGTTGGCAGCAGTGAACCAACAGACAGAATATAACATGAAATCAAGGTGAAAGCTGAACTCAGAATGATTTAGTTTCAATTTAGATTTTTCCCCATTCACTAATTTTAAGTTTTGGTAAGCAAATTTTAAACCATTATTAGTTGAAGCACTATGTAAGCATCTGCTCATGAGTGTTATACAAGAAATATAGGGTACAGATTAATTCCGAAACGATGCAATTTCGAGAGATTTATTATAGCAGTTACTATTTTTTTAGGATGAAAAAGGGGAAATAACCAAATCAAAATAAGACAGTTAAGGCATTTTTGTTTATTACAGCTAGAATTTTGATTTTTCTTACATACACACATCTGCACAATGCCAAAAGCATTTCAAAGTCTTTTCTCCATGTTTGCTTTATTTAACATATTTACAACTATACATAGAACTGCTGAAGAAATTAGGTACCTTAGCAAAAAAAAAAAAAAAAAAAGCACAACTACTTTTTAAGGCTCTCTACAAAATAGGTATTTTAGAAAAGAGCCTTAAATACTTTTTTTACCACCCAAACTCATTGTTAAAAAATGGGGAAACATGGATATCTATATTTAATTATTATTGTTCAAATTTTAGAGAAGGTGCAGAAATTGGCCAGTTTTTCAAATGATGAAGATACAGCCATAAAAAGGCTAGTATTTATTTCTATGCATTCTCAAAATTTCTAGCATTAATACAAATACTTGAAAAAAGAAATATCCTGCTATTAGAATGGCTGCAAACTATAAAAAGTATTTACAGTCATTTTAATTCTGTTCTGGTGAAATATAAAATTATCAGACAATAATATGAGAAAATTTTGAACACATTTAAGATAATAAAAAAATTCTAGATACTCTAAAAGCTTAAATCTCAAAGTTCAGGAAATGCCAAATTGCAGATACCTGAGCAAATAAGTTAGAAAAGCCAAACTAGTGGCAAAAATTTCCACTCTAAAGTTATTAAAATAATCATTTTATTTGTTATCAGCTCAAATATCAAAAGGCTACACTTACAATCAAGATTTCAAGGGGGGAATGCATTTCAACCTCATAAAAGTCGACGCATTTCATAGGCCACATATGATTATGAAATCATGAAAAACATGAAAATTAGCAGACATGTTGCAATCATTTCAGCAGAAGTTTATTAGAATGATTCAATTTAACTGACTGAACTGAAGTTTAACTGAATGATTCATTTTTCATTTAGTTAGATAATGAAGAGATAATTGTGGATATAGCATGTAAAAATTTAAATTGCTCATTAAATTTTTTTACATTACATTGGCATTTTTTAATAATTTTCAAAGTTGTGCATGGTGGCTTTTTTTTTAATCCAGGATTCAGGAACTTCGAAAATATTCCATTTCATGCAGTCTCATATATGTATTGACAATTTTTTCAAAATGTGAGGGAAAAAATAGAAGTTATATCCTTTTTCACAAAAATTAAACCAGCTTATCGAGAATTAATTACATTTACATTAAATCAAAATGAACTTCTTATGATTGTGTTGCAACAGTGTGCTTATCCATTAATGGCAATAAATCACATTCTTTGGTGATAATATATACATGTTAACAACATTATGAGCTATATAATGGCATTGCAAATCTCTCATTTATTAAATTTTTTAGGGGGTCAAAAATTCTTGTGAAATTCTAAAATATTCAGATTACTTGAATACCAGACAATCAAGATTTTATTAAAGTAATTTTCCTATCAAAGCTTTTTCATATATGCATCTATTTTGTCAGTTGATGAAGAAAGGTAGTTTTTAACAGCTTTATTTAATTTTTGTTTCCCTAACAGCTGCCAATGTTTTAAATTTGGAAATTATATATATATTTATTTAGATTTCACTTAATTAATTCAATCTTTTATATTATATTTTTATATATATATATAATATATATATATATAATAGTTATTTAATGCATAATAGGAATAAAATGTAATAGTTGTGTTACTTCCTCAATATTTTTAATAGTGGGCAAACAATTCAATTTTTGTAAATAATGTTTGATTTAAAGCCTTTATATTACAGTATCACAAAAATTTTATTAAAAAAAAATATCCCAATATATATATATATATACATACATACATAAAGAAACTTAATAAGAGGCAAAATTAAAAAGCAGATTTTTTTAAACCCATCCTGCTCTATAGTTGGAGGATTGAAGTAAAATAAACTTACAGCATCTAAAGTTAAAAGTAAATTGGAGTCAAAGCACAGCGATTCCTCAACAATATTAATAATTGTATCCTTGTAAAGTGGTTAAACATAAAATCAAAACATTTAAAAATAAAAATGATCATAGTACTACACATTCAAAAAGTAAAAATGCAAAAAAGGGTAAATATATACATGATAATAAAAATATAAAAATTAATCTCCCTTTATTGGAACTTTAATTCAGAACTCATCACGGGAAAATGAATTAAAGCTTTATAAAAGTTGATTAATAGGGAAAATCATGGTACATTTGAGATTCACTTTTTTCAGTTTTATATGAGTTTTTATGTAATATAAATTTTCTTTCTTTTTTTCAATTTTTCATTTCAAATTTACCAAGAGAACGAAACACATTTTCGAAGCATATAATCAACTTTTATGAAGTTTTAATTCATTTTTCCCTGGTGAGTTCTGAGCTTTAATTAATTTTCCCCTGATGAGTTCTAAATTAAAGTTTCAACAAAAGAAAATTAATTTTTATAGTTTTATTATCTTGTATATAGTTTCCCTTTTTTGCATTTTTATTTTTGAGTTTGTACTACTATGATCATTTTTATTTTGAAATGTTTTGATTTTATGTTTACCCCTTTACAAGGAAGCAATTATTAATATTGTCGAGGAATCACCTTGCTTTGACTCCAATTTACTTTTAACTTTAGATGCTTTAAGTTTGTATTATATATAATGTTTGCATAATCAATAATGTTAGAGTTTAGATTTTCACAATGGATGTTAATTAATTATTCATATTTATTAGTGCTCATTAAAAATGCCTTTTTATTAGTTTTTATTGCTTAAATACCTAGGCTTTGATAATTACCCATGACTATATCAATAATCATTTTAACAGCAAAATTAAACGAT
>KK119722.1:2703-15452 GCA_000611955.2 Stegodyphus mimosarum | reverse complement strand
ATATATATATATATATATTAATCAGTCTGTATAGTAACAGCATTCACATTAGTCAAAACACAAAAATTAATACCTGATTCTTTAATTATTAAAAAATTTAGATTCCTTAAATTTGACAATTTTTCAAAAGAAAAAAATTTACTCTTCACATAGCCTTGAAACAAGAAACAATACTATTAGAAAGAAAATATCTTTTTATGTAGTGTTGAAATAAAAACACTAGTCTAAGTAGAAAAAATTTTTGATTCTCGTATAAAAAGTTATTAACTTATTTATGTTTTCTATAATGAGCATAAAGATTTGAACTTGTAATAAATCTTTTGCCACAGAGATTACAACTATATGGACGTTCTCCTGTATGAACTCTCATATGAGTCTTCAAAGTTCCTCTTTGTGTGAAACATTTTTTACATGTTGGGCATACAAATGGACGCTCTCCAGTATGAAGCTTGTAATGTTCTTTCAAAGTACTTTTTTGACTAAAGGATCTCCCACATACATCACAGACATAAATTTTAACAGAAGGAAATTGTGGATTTTGAATCTGTTGAAGATCACTAATTCCATGAGAAGTTTTATCAACATTTGAAGAAAGAGATATCACTCCAAATGCTTTTATATCTATGAGGGGAAAATTAATATCAGTATCAAAAATACTTTTTACACAGAAAAATTTTCAAAATATATACATAAAAAGTAAGCTCAATGTTAGAATATTACAATATTAAACATCATATTAATTAAATACATTTTCTTAACTAAATAATACAAAAATGAAACTATTACAAAAAGGTAATAATTTTTTTTACAGTAATTTTAGGTCCATATTCCTGTAAGTCACTACATTATTTTGGAATATTTATCATAGTTGGCAACCTTGAAGTGTGAAAAACTTAAAAGATTATTGCACCAGAAACTGGGAGTTTATGTGCTGCATGGCAGCACCATCCCAACAAAAGCCCAATAATATGACATTGATTTAAAACATGTTAATATTTAATTACACATTCTAAATTTTACATTGTTTGGTTAATTTCATTTTGTAATTTTCTTATACTTTTACACTAAGATAATCCTGAGTAAAGGAAAGTTTTAATTTATCAAAGTATTTTTAAACATGATGAAAATAAAATTAATAATTAATGTGCATACTATTATATGGGTAACTGTAGTAATATACCTTATACTGATGTAAAACAAAATTAGATAAAAATACTATTAACTAATTAAACAACCCTGATTGAACTTTTGTATGAAATTTTACAAATGTCCACAGTAGATTAAAAAAATTCAGATCAAATAAAATTTACTAAGAAAAATTATGCTGAAAATATTTATGGTTGAGGAAATGAAATTTTCAAAGTTTATGATTCATTAATTCAATGATATTGAGAAACACTTTCTTTGGTAAAGGCTAAAAATTAAAATCAGGAAAGCAGACCGCTAAGATTTATTGTCAAATATCAATAATTGCACTTTTTTAGAGGCATGAAAAATATTTTATATAAAAACGAACATGATATGTATTCTGAGAAAGTAGTATTTATTGCATTAATATACATATAATAGATAAAAAGCAGTCAAACCGCAGCACATAAAAAACAAACACAATTGACACATACATATTTGTCAATATAAAGCTGATATTTCTATTATTTATTAAATTCATTATGAGAAGAATAATTTCAGTTATTTTTATGAATGCTATAAAAAATTTTTATGGTAATTAACATTTTGAACACATACCACCCATCGTTTAAAAAATATAATATCTTTTAAAAAAAAAAAGACTTGACTTTTCAATGAAAAATACATTGTCTTGCATTATTACCTATACTTCAAATTTGATTCGAGTAAAGAATACAAATCAAAACAATTTTATAAATTAAAAAATGCATACTTTTTTAAACCTCTTCACCTTCCCCTTTTTAGAACTCAAAAATAAAACCGCATTACGTAAATGAAATCCATAGCGATGTTATACATTTCAATAATAATATGAAGAATGCATTTTCAAACTGATTAACTAAAATTAGTTAGCAATTGCTATTTAAATAGCTGATGGCATTATTTTAGCGAAGTGATATAAGGCACAACATTTAATACTTTACCACTTTAAATTAAATTAAAACGAGAATGATGGATGTAATCCATTCATATAAATCACATATTGAGCATATATTTAAATTTCTTTACATATGGACTGAATTGTCTAGACCTAGTTTATCTAAAGGTACATAAAATTCTTATCTTTTTCCATTATATATTACAATTACCTTAAGGAAAAATATTACATGTTCTCAGAATTTAAAATATAATGCAATGATAAACATACTTCATATTATATAAATTTTATTTCTGATGTACCACGTAAATGACATTTTACATGATGCCAAAAATTTACATGGTATCAGTGAAAATTTGATTACGTAATCACAGCTCATCACACAGCGAAACTATACAATTTTTTTTTATTGGATAAGGAAAAATAAAAGAACATTTACAACTCAAAATACCACAATATATTGCAAGAAATAATAAATATATATGTATATATGGTACTTACATAATATCCCATCGACTGTGAAACAGTAAACAAGCTATGTGATTTAGTGCTAATTATGGATAAGTTTGTGACGTACCAACACAATCATAACATCTGCGCTTTTGTTGATGTAAACTTGACTGACTCCAAGTTTTATTTTTATGACCAAACATATGAATTAAAACTGTTATTGCTGTGGTTTATTTATTTATTTTTTCATTTTGGAAACAAGTATGATTAAAATTTGGAATATGCATTTTACAAAAAAGCAAGCAGTGGATTATTTTAATATGGTAGTTATAAGAGAGTACGATAAAAAAAGTGTGTAATAGTGGAACTAATATGGTCAATTGAATATGGCTGACAAAACAGTACTAGTAGACTGGAAGAATTATCTGTGAAAAGTTTCTACTCATAGCGATCTAAAATACAGCTTCTGGTAAAATCTGATGGCCTAACAAAACAGCAGATGCCCATGAAAACCTTTTTAAGAAGTACAAAAACAAAACAGATCAAATATTGACTTTTTATTAAATAAAGAGGTGTCAGTTCTTTTAAAATTCTACACAAAGGACAGGTGCAATTTTGGTGATATCTCAGCCAGATTTCATGGTTAAATTGTAACCAACTTTCACAGTTGACACGATAATACATAAGTACCATAGAAATATAAGGAAGAACAAACCATGCATTATTGTTACTAGATATATCTCTTAACAAATTTAACCACATAAAAAAATTATCATTAAGGATTTTTTGTCAATTTTCCATTTCTGAAAAAAAAAAAAAAGGGGGGGGGGCATTCTTCAGTAATTTTAGAGAAATAACAGTTAATGTTAATTAATCACTCACATCACACTACATTTTTTATTAATTTTAAATCTGAAAACAGACAAGGCAAAATTACATCCTGTAAAACATGTCTAAGGAAAGGGATTAAAGGAACAAAAATGCATATATGATTACTAAATTCTATATTTCAAAGAAATCAGCTATTGTTATTGCTTTCACAGTATTTCCCATTACTTGTTGCTATACATTAACAACTTACATGTTGCTGTATACACACAGTGACAATACCAAAGACAATGCGATTTCTGCAGCTCCAATGAGTGGCAAAACTTAGAAAACACAGATATCGCATCAAACAGCAAAAAGCCTAGTGATGGTCCTGCTACCATAAGTCAGAAGTTTATAAATCATATATTGAAAATGTTAGGAAACAAATACATAAAGGACAACATGAGTAAATATGTTATTATTTATAATTAAATTTGTTTTTGTTGCTTGCTTTAAATAATCAGATATAAATTACTTACCACCTACTGCAATTTGACGTTCTTTCATTTATTTAAATAAAAAAAACTAATATTTGATTGTTTTAAATATATTAAACAGATAAAATTGGGAATTAAAAATAATCCAGAAATTTGCTTATATTGATAGCACATTTCAGTTCAAACTCATAGGATCCAGAAAAACAGATGAAACAACCAAACAGAGGCAGTTTCAAGGAATTTCTACTTTATATCGTTTTACCATGTGCACCATTACGTTTTACCGTGTTACGTTTTCGTTGCTTCTTTCCACGTGGCCATTTTCTTCAGACTTGGGTAAGTTTCTCTCTTTTTGTTTATATTCCTTTTGAATATTTTGTCATATGTTTATATAAATTGTTTTCATTAATTATTTGTTGCTTTTTCATATTATAATTATTTGCTTTTTTGTGGCTTTCGCAATTATATATTCTTTTGTTCACTTGTTTCTTGCTTGTACCCCTTTTTCACAATATGTCCACTGACAGGAACTGATTTTGTAAGTTACGCCTTAAGCGTATGAAATTCTTAAATCATCTGCAGTTTCTACTTAAATGCAAACACCAAAATATCATTCCCAAATTTATACATTGAAACGTAGCCTAAAATCTTCCGTTCACATTTCGAAAATTTTGCATAAATTCAAATTGTAACTTCTTTGTCATATTATAAGGGACACGTGCAAACGTTTATCCAAAATTGAATTTGAATTATATTACCTCCATTTAAAAATTGCTAATTCAACTGTAAATTTTTCCTCATTTGATCATGCATCTTGGTCTAGAACCGATACCGTTTGTCAACGGCATAAAAATGTGCTTATTTTTAAATTCCTCAAGCTCACACACCAGTCGGTTAGTCCCACCCATCTAGTTAATCTTCCCACTGTAAATGCTCACCCCATTGTTAATATCTCCAACAAGAATCTTTCGGAGGATCAGTTAAAAGTATTAAAATATAACTTCAACTTTTCAAAGACATCTAAACCTTCAGTTCCTCAAATCATCACCCCTATTGAAAAAGCTTTCAAATTCTCCGAAATTTCAGAAACGCAGAAGGACACAATACGCCACCTAATTACTCACAACGTTAATTTTAATAACAAATCTTTGGGTTTGAATCTTACCAAAAAGGAAAGAGAGGCCTTACGTGAAATTACTATTCTTAATTCTGATATTAATATTATTATTTCTAAAGCTGATAAGGGCGGACAGATTGTTGTTATGGACAAACCCACATATATTGCTGGAGTCTCTAAACTGATTAATGAAGGCCCATACTGCTCGATCCCTAAAGATCCTTCAGCTTCGGACCTCACAAAAGCTAAAACAACTTTTAAATCTTCTCACATACTCCCAACACAGTTGAAGAAATCACTTATTCCACCTATTGCTAACTGTGCTGGGCTTTATGCTCTCCCAAAAGTCCATAAAACTGGGATTCCTTTTCGACCAATTGTTTCCAACATAGGTACAGCATCATATCCTTTGGCCAAATATTTAGTTTCCAGAATTTCTCCTTTACTTGCTAACAATATTCACAAAGTAAAAAATTCTTCTGAAGTCATCGATAAACTTAAAGGTATTTCGCCACTGCGTTCCATTATGGTTTCATTTGATGTCAAATCACTGTTTACTAATGTTCCAGTCGAAGGAGCACTAAAATGTCTTGAAACTAGGCTTAAGGAATTCCATTTCACACATACTGAAATTGATGAGTTGGTTTCGCTTACTAAAGTCTCTCTCAGTCAAACCCACTTTGTTTTCCAAAATGAATATTATCGTCAAATTGAAGGATTAGCTATGGGTAATCTTCTCAGCCCTGTACTTGCTGACATTTATATGCACAATTTTGAGGTAAAATTATTTGACAAACTATCTTTTCGTCTCTGGATTCGTTATGTAGATGATACTTTCGCACTTTTTGATGGTAATAAAGATGATTTATCCAAGATTTTATCTATTAAAAATTCAATGGATCCAGCCATATAATTCCCTCTTGAAATTGAATCCAACAATTCCCTCCCCTTCCTTGATATTCTTATAATCCGCAATGAAATTGATTTTAGCATTACTGTGTAGCGTAAACCCTTTGCAGTTTGTTTACCACCCCATGCTAAGTCATGCCACCCTGTTAAGCAAAAAATGGCTTCTTTTTACAATTATGTATTTCGTGCGCTCAAAGTTTGTTCCACAGAATCCTTGCTTACCAATGAACTTAATTATTTAAAAGCAGTTGCTATTGACCGAGGATTTTCTCCCGTGATCATTGATAAAGCTGTTAAAAAGTTTTCAGATTCCCATCATAGAAGACATTCCACTGTTAGAAATAATATTAATGACTTTGTCGTGCTTCCATTTTATCCTTCTGTTAGTTATAAGGTTGCACGGATTCTCCACAAATTCAATTTTCAGGTCAGTTTCTCCCCTATCAATAAAATTCACGGTTCGACTCTAAAAGATTCTGTTTCTGACTTTAATTCTTGGGGAATTTATAGTATATCGTGTCAGTGTGGCTTGAGATATACTGGCCAAACAAAACGAGCATTAAAGTTTCGTATCAAGGAACATGAATCTTATGTCCGAAAGGGCGAAATTAACAAGTCTTCAATAGCGTATCATAGTTGGAAATTTAATTATAATTTTGACTTTGGATCTGCAAAAATTATCCAAAAAGCTTCTTCCGTTGGTGAATTGGATTTTCTTGAGGCTTTTCATATTCACAAAGATTTAGCAAGCTTAGTGAACGATTTTAAGTCTAATCCAGTCCTTCCTAGCGCTTTTAAAATTCTATTAACATAATTCTTGCCGATTGATGGCGTTGTCTCCTCGCGCGTGGTTCTACCTGAGAGTATAAAAAGCCGTTACTCAGCTTTCTTTCCTTTTCTAGATATTTTGTTCTCCTGATGAGGAGGGACCTGTAGCTGCCCTCAAAATCGATTTAGTGTTTTTTAGTAAATGTACGTCAAATACAAGGTTGTTTCAGCGAATTTGAACCAAACATATTTTGAAAATTGTTTCTCTTTTAATTAAAATTTCAGCACTTCAACTTTTATTCAAATTTCAAACTAAGCGGCTTTAACCTAATAATACTTTTTCAGAATTTAGTTCTAAATTTTTCATAGCAACTAAAAATTCAACATCTTAAATATCAAATGAGTACAAAGGAATTCAAATATGACCTAAATAAATGGGAAAAGATGTGGTAAAAAGTCAAGTTATCCAAAGTTATTCCCTCTGTGCTACAACGCATCTTTCTCAACATTCTGAAAGCAGTTTTACCTCCTTTATAAAAAAGGTGCCTAGTTGTATGCATAAACATTCACACACAGATTAATAACAGAAATGCACTCCTCAGTCCCATTAGGTCATGTTTTAGCTTGGCAAACCTCAGGCATTAAATCTGGATTGTAATGAAAATGTGGTAGCATATCCTCTCTACCTATATATGACAAACCCTGTTTTCTAGTTTGCAAGCAAACTATGGTCAGAATTTGAGGACTTGAAATCTCTTTCAAAACTAAATTTACTGATAATTCCTTATCTCCAGATGTACCAAACACACCTACAGTTTATTTAACACTTTCATGGGTGCCACAAGTAACAGACAAGACTGAACTTCATAGGTAATGCATAATGGTCATAATACGTAAAGTCATGAACTGTGCTGCAGAAATCATTGCACATAAAAGCAAGCTTGGGTCACATGATCTTATATATACAAAAACATAACTTCCGATGCTGACTATTTATTTCCCACATTGACTATTTATTTCACAGAGAGAAAGAAAGAATAAAAATCCTAAAGTTGAGTTAGCTATCACAGTTAATTTTATGACAGAAAACTCTTGACGCATACGGAATCCCCTTCCCTAATTTTTAGGCTAATGCTTATATTATTAACTTGCATTATAATTTAGTGCTTGTTTCTGGAAAAGATTAATAAAAATTTCTAAATTAATAATAATGAATTTCCATAATATTTTCATACTTGTAGCCAGCACCATTTTTCACTAATTTCAAGCAGAAAGAATTTTAAATTCGTCTCTGTGAGAACTTTCCTTCTATTTCAAAGCCATGATAACTTAACAATAATAACAATGAATATGTATGATTCTATACTGACAATATTTGAAATCTACCATATTTACTAGCATATAAAACTAAATTTTTTTCTACATTTTGTTCTAAAATTTTGTAGGGTCCTGTACGTAGGTAATTTAATAAATGAAATTCTAAAGAAAGGAGTTTATTTATTATATTATCTAGAACAGTTATACTTTTTAAATATTAAATAAACTACGGCTCTACTCTGATATAAGTCCCTGGTTGCTTCCCGGATAAATGTGGTTGCCAAATGTGGCGATATGTGTTCTGTGCTGTGTTTTGGCGCGATTTGTTTGGTATAGCAACCCTTTTGACGTTGAAAGTTGAGTGAGTGCCGTGGTTTTGGAGTTTCGGTGTGTGCGTGGGAATGGCGTGTCTTAGATTGAAGGAAGTGGTTGAAAAGTTTCAGCCGCGCATTATGGATTGTGTTCGGGATAAGTTTAGTTTGAGACGGTACGATGTGGGTGTAGTTAATGAATCTTTTGTTCACGGCTGTGTGTATGGTGATAGAAGTGTATTTTTGGATTTTTTATGGGAGTCCGGGTTTTTGAAGCGGAATATGATGTGTCAGAAATGCGGAGCTGAGATGAAGGTTCGTAAAAGAAAGGGTGTTCCTGATGGAGTGGTGTGGGTTTGCAGACATACTGTTGCTGGTGAAGAGTGTAATTCTCAACGAAGTCTGAGGTTTGGATCTTGGTTTTCCTGCAGTAAGTTGACTTTAGAGGAAATATTTATTTTAACTTTTGAAATTTTGAATCTGAGAAAGACGTGTGAGATAGGAAAGTCATGGAAGTTTAGTGCCCAGACATTGTGTGATTGGCGGAGTTTCGTCTGTGAAAGTATGTTGGATTTTGTTTGTGAGAAGTCGGAGAAAATAGGGGGTAAGGATAAAGTGGTGGAAATCGATGAGTCGAAGTTTGGAAAGAGAAAATATAATCGTGGTCATCGTGTTGAAGGGCAGTGGGTGTTTGGAGGTGTGGAAAGAGGGACGGGAAGGTTGTTTTTGGTAGCTGTACATGATAGAAGCAAGGAAACACTTATGGGATGTATTGAAGAGTGGATTGAGTCGGGAACAACGATTTATTCGGATGGATGGAAATCCTACAAGGATTTAGGAAAAGAGGGGTTTGAAAATTTGACTGTGAATCACAGTATAAATTTTGTGGATAGTGAATCCAGTTGCCATATCAATACTATAGAGAGCACGTGGCGGCATGTGAAAGCGAGTTTGCCTTCATATAATCGTAAGTGTGATTTTGAATTTTATTTAGCTGTATATATGTTTTATCATTTTTGTGTTGAAGTTGGGGAAGATCCATTTAATATATTTGTAGAATTTATAAGAAATGTTCGGTGGGAGGAGCGCAAAATTTCTCTTTAGTTTGTTGAATAAAGTTGAGTTTCTTGGTTTGAATTTTTGTTTGGAATTGATATTTCTTATTTTTGAGAAGTGTTTTGAATGGCAGTGATTTTTTGTTTTGTTTTGATTTTGTAGAAAGTTATTTGAATTGTTGCATTGCTTTAAATTTGGGTTGTTTTTCTTCTGAATTTATTTATTTTCAAATTGTTTGAAATTCATTGTTCTTATTGTAGTTTTTTTTTTAACCTATGTTTGGGGAAAGCGTAGGTTGCGTTAAGGCCTAGGATTTTGCAATTCTGTGATTTTTTTTAAGTTAAAGCTAGTTGCTTTCTATATGGTTTTTCATCAGACATTTTTGGTGAGGAGTTTTGAAGCCGAGCATGACGTGTCATAATTCCGAAAGAATTTTGAATGGTAAGTGAAGCTATGTTTTTTCTCGTGTATTTCAGGGAATGTTAATGCATTTTGTAATGTATTTAATGAATATTGTATTTAAGATGATTGTGTTATTAATGAATTATTTCTTCACGGTTTGTGTTTATGCTTACAGTATATATTTTTTTTAATTTTTTGTGATTATTTTAACTTATTTTAGCGAGGTTTGCAGAATGTCATGATTTCTGCTTAGTGCCACGAATTCTGCGCGGTGCCATGAATTCTGCAATTCTCTGATGTTTTTTAAAGTTAAAACAGATCGCTGTGCACATGGTTTTTAAGGGAATTATGTTATTAATAATGAATGATTTGTTCACTGGTGTGCTGGTAGAAGTATATTTTTGTGGAAATGTATTGTTATTTTAGCCAGGTCAGAGCTATGCAATTATTTCAGCGCAGTGCCACGAATTGTGCAATTCTCTGATGTTTTTTAAAGTTAAAACAGATCGCTGTGTACATGGTTTCTCGTCAAACATTTTTGGTGAGAAACTTCACACTTTTACTATGTAAATTTTTTGTTTTTATTTCGGACTTATAGCGTAAATTGTGTGTAAAAACGTGGTTTTTGCACATGTGAAAACCGCGTTTTTGGAGACATTTTAGGCTTAAAGTCCGAAATGTAAACAAAAAATTTAGATAGTAATGGCGTGTCGTGGAGTTTCTCGCCAAAAATGTTTGGCGAGAAATTTGTCGCCAACCGGGGACTGATATAAGAGTAGTTCCTAAACTACAAAAGTAATTACCATACATATGAAATGCATAACCACTGTTAATTAAACTACCATTAATTATGATAGTCACATATAGTTACGTGATTTCAATTTAAGCTTCCATACCTTACTTTCATATGCCTGAAAACAGATTTATAACTAATTTTGCTTTCTATATTATAGTAAAATATGATACTTAATTAGATTGTTTTCTAAGTTTATTAATTAGATTGTTTACCTCTAAGTTTAATCTTGAAAAAAAAAAAAAAAAAAGTTCTAATCAGAGATATGCTCTCATCAAATATTCACCTATAATTTTATTTCTTAGTATTTATTATAAAATGTTGTAGAAGCATTAGGTTTATTTGCAAGCTATTTGCCATGTTTACTGCCCAAGCTGGGATTTGAACTTCGGACTTCTCAGTGCTAGCTGGATGAGCTTCCAATTACATAATGACTGCACAAAGTAACGAAAGAAAAATTCCTTACATTCTCCTACACTTAAAGAATACCCGAGGAGGGGGTAACTCATTCAAAAAATACTAGTAGTGATGATTATTACTGCTTACATTTTGGCTCAAGCACCACTTGTAGTGTCATTAGGATTTTAATCAAGCAGAAAACATTAAAAAAAGAATGAGCAATGCTTTTGCCAGGATTCAAATTCTGGACCTTCCGCTTGCCATTCAGATTGCTTCCAATTACTCCTTGAAGGCAAATGGTAAGCAGGCAGAAAATTCCTTATATTCACCCTCACTTAAAAGGTGACTGAGGAGGAGGAGACCTAGTTGCTCAATCCAAGTGGTGACGATTTATCATTCATCACGTGTAGAGTCACTCAGTTTATTTAGCAGTAAACATCAATAAGTCCTTACCACAGTGCGAACTCTGGACATCCCAATTGCTTTTCCAGTTACACCATGAAGGCACATAGTAAGGAAGGAGAACATTCCTTACAATGTACGGGGTGATCATATTTTCAAATAAATACAGTATTTAATCTTTATATGACACCAGAGATCTCTGATGTAAAGTCACAGCTGGAGATTCTATGAAAGGCAGCCCCAAGTATGGCAAAATGTTGATGCTGAATACTAGTTAATAAAAATCTAATTTTTTTAATTGCTAATTCGTGACCCTACACTTTTTTTAAAAACTTGATATTTTTGAAGTGCTCTCCTTTATTTGACTAAAGAGATTTTTCATTTCCTAATACATGCTTGATTGAGTAATACTTTATTACATAATTGAGTAATACTTTATTACATAACAGTTTTAAATGCTTGTCTTTAACTATATACTGAATAAGTAAAAAATAAATGCCCTAATTCCTTAGGTGTATACACAAAGTGTAATAAATGTATTAATTAAAAATGCACGTATATGCAGAGGTAATATAAGCAAGTTTTGAAAAGTTGCCAATAGATGGTACTAGAAGACCAATTATCATCAGTGTTTCTGCGCAAACAAAATGGGCAGAAAAATAACGCCTTCGTAAAATAGCGATGTAACAGCAAAAAATATTTTGTGTGCTTGAGTTTCATGTTAGCAAATTTATTGACCCTGTTAATACCAGTTCTGAACAAAATACGGACAGACAGCACCAGGTCATACGGTAATTGACATGAGAATTTGGGATACTGAACATCTACAAACGCCAGTGCAATACCAACATGATTCCCCTAAGGTTAATGTGCTTTAGACAATACCCCATGACACTATGTATGGCCCATTCTTTTTTTCTGAAACCATTGTGATGGGAGGAGTGTACTTCGATATGCTCAAATCATGACTTCTGCCAAAGCTATAAGAGGATATGAATGGATTTATTCTGCAGCAGAATGGTGCACCAGTACATTTTATGAGTGAAACCACCTCAATAACACACTACCACAATGGTGGGCTGGTCATGTATCTACTGAAGACAATGCACTCTTGTGTTGGTCACCACGATCCCCAGATCCTAAGATCTCACTCCATGCAATTTTTCCTGCTGGGGGGGGGTCATAAAAGATTGCATGTTGGTGTTGTATGTATGATCATGACTGATTTAAAAGCCCTTATCACAGCTTCTTTTACCAACACTGACACAGACATGCTGCACAAAGTTTGGCAAGAATTAAATTTCAGACTTGATGTATGTCATATAACAAAAGGAGTGCATATAGAACATTTGTGAGGAGTACATTAAAAACTTGCTTATATTACCTCTGCATGTATGTACATTTTTAATGAATACATTTATTACATTTTGTGTTGTGCACCAATTAAACTGGG
>KK119721.1:131372-197032 GCA_000611955.2 Stegodyphus mimosarum | reverse complement strand
AAATAACTTTTATTAAAACTAAGAGAAAATAGTATTCACAAATTACCTTTCTTTTCAGGCAGCTTAACCAGGTAAATAAATTCATTTGTTGAATTATTCGAAATGTTAAGAAGACATATGAAGACATAATCATGGGAAATTAATTATACATCATTGAAAATAATCATTAAAAATAAAGAAAGTTATAATTGCAATTAAAGAACAATATTTGCTAGAGAACATTGAGTGAGCAGTTTCATTGAGCTCAAACTGGCATTAAATAAATAAAAAATAAAAATCTGAAAGCTTTCAGATGTTACATTACGCCCAAAATGGCGTTTTTTTTAACGTTTTTCGTGTTACCTTTATTCATTAAATATCATGTGCTTCGCACTAAATCATAAAATTCAATTCAACAGCAATATCGCAAAATAATTTTTAAATGAGCATATCTTTAGAATTTCCGATACACAGTCTCACGCGCTGGAGATAATTTTTTTTTCTACCGGTGTTGCCATTCCTCATTTTGAAATCGTTGAGTTTGTTAATCTAAAATTTTTTAATGTCTAACAAAATATAAAATAGATAATAAAAAAAATTCCAAATTAGGGCCTCCAGATGCCCATATTCGGTGGAGGATTACGTTATTCAAAACTGGATGGCTCTAGGTACCGCTGTTTTATCACAAAGCGAGAAACATACATATATTTATGCAGATTCTTCATTATTTAATCTCTTTAAGGGCTCAAATATTTGGCTCAGATATTTCGTGGCAACAGTTTCAAAAGTGAATCAACGCAGAAACTGAATCGACGCAAAATGCGAAAACGAAATTAATAGCCCTTCTGGGCTAACGCCCTTTAGGCTAAAAAGGAGAGAAACTTTTTTTCTTTTGGAGTGTTCACGTATAGCTAAATCACGTCTGTTGTGAATAAAGGCAAGTTTCAAATACTATGACATCATCCGCCATTACTGTTTTTTATTCCACAAATTTTTTTAACCCCCAAAAAAGAACGTTACCCCTAATGTGATATAAATCTCGCACCGGCATTGTGCGTCTAAACACTTAAACTCGTTGTATCACTTTTCAGACTGTTGCCACCAAATGTTATCGCCCTGTATTATACTTAAAGAAATTAAGTAATGAAGATTGGGCATGAATGTGTATATGTTTCGCGCCTTGTGAAAAACAACGGTACCTAGAGCCATCAAATTTTGAATAACGTAGTCCTCCACCCCAACATGAAAACTTGCCGAATTTTGAATTTCGAATTTGTTTTATTATCTATTTCATTTTTAGTAAAAATCTAACGAATTTTTGGTTAACAAAATCCACGCTTCCAAAACCAACAATGGCAAAACTGTACGGAATTTTTTATCCCCAGCAGAAAACATTTTTATCACAAGCGCGCGAAACTGTGTATCGGAAATTCTAAAGCTGTGCTGTTGCTAAATATTTTGTAATGTTGCTGTTGAGTCAAATCTTACGAGGCACAAGCGCCAGGAACGTGGTGTTTCATAAATAAAGTAAACACGCATAAAGTTAATAATTATGAGATAAAAAAAAGTTTTCTTAAGCCATTTTAATAAAAAGAGCTGAATTGATAAAACACTGAAAAAATAGAAAACGGTATGCTAACACTTAACAGTGCATCGGGAATTCTAAACATATGCTGCTATGTTGCTTTTAAAATTTTTGTAATTTTGCTGTTGAATTGTGTAGGGTGTTAAGTGCAAAGAAAATTATGCTTAGTAATAAAGCTAAAAAGATAAAGAAGAGGGGTTGGTAGGAGTAAATATAACAGCAGACTGGTAGCGAGAGAGTAAAAAAACTTAACAAAACCTTTTGGGTGATGTATAAAATCTGAAACCTTTCAGACTCCCCCCCCCTTTTTGGTTTTTTTTATAGAAAATTTTGTTTTACACTTATGGCTTGCATCAGTAATTTTTCCATTATTTCGCAATAAATAATTCAACTTTTTTAGACAGGGCCGGTTAATCCGCCCACCGGATACTTAGCTCTGTGGTTAACTGGTTATTGATTGCATTCAGTATTTTTCCATTTGATGTTTTAAGTATAACAGTCATTCTATTACAGTGCTCCATGTAATTTAGTACTTTGACCTCAACGGTCTAAGAAACGAAATGCAATTTTCCGTTTTCCTTCGTTAAGGAAAAAAAAGTTTAAAAAAAATCTGAAAGTCCAAAGGGGCGTTTTTTAACGTTTTGTGTGCTACCTTTATTTATTAAATATCACGTTTTACTTAGTCAAACCATAAAATTCAGTTCAACAGCAATATCACAAAATAATTTTAAAATGAGCATATCCTTTAGAATTTTCGATACACAGTCTCGCGCGCTGGAGATAAAAGTGTTTTTTTTTTTCTTACAGTGTTGCCGTTCTTCATTTTGCAATCGTTCAATTTGTTAATCCAAAATTTTTTAATGTCTGACAATATATAAAATAGATAATAAAAAAAATTCCAAATTCCAAATTAGGCCTCCAGATGCCCATATTCGGTGGAATATTACGTTATTCAAAATTGGATGGCTCTAGGTGCCGTTGTTTTATCACAATGCAAAACAGCATATCTTTAAAATTTCCGATACAGAATCTCGTGCACTGAAGAATTTTTTTTTTTTTTTTCTGGTACAGTGTTGCCATTGCTGTCTTTGAAATTGTCGAGTTTGTTAATCAAAAATTCATTGAAGTGTTACAAAATATAAAATCAATAATAAAACAAATTTCAAATTCAAATTAGGGCTTCTACAAGCCCATATTTTATGGAAGATTACGTTATTCAAATTTTGATGGCTCTAGGTACTGTCGTTTTAGCACAATGCGAGAAACATACATTCATACAGATTCTTCATTATTTAATTTTGTTAAATATAATACACGGCGATAACATTTGCTGGCAACAAGTTTGAAAAGTGATTCGCCGTTTATAGTTTTCAACGCAGAATGCCAAAACGAAATTAATAGTCCTTCAGGGCAAATTCTGCCTTTGGACTAAAACCTAGAGGTAAAACATAGAGCTTATACAGTTTGTAATCTTATAACTTTCAAACAAAGGTTAATTGCAAAAATCTGAAGAGCTCCTATCATCATTTTATGAAACTGATTTTTTTTTAATTTAGTTTTTCTTAAAACTTATGAAAATTGGAAACGAATCGTGAAAATGAATTTTAAATTTTGTCGCATCCGAGTTTTAAAAGTTTGTCAAACGCTTTGAATTTCGAATCTGTCGAATCATTTCTATGCGAAATAATACACATAGCGACACTCTGTATATTCACTTAACAGCGTTACATCTCATTCATTTTATAACTCATCAAGAATGCAAAAAAATTATGTATATCATCTGGAGAATTACCTAATCGTTGCTACATGTTCTGTTCAAATACTATAATCAATCTAAAACGATGTTTGCAAAAAATTAAACAAACAAACAAAAAAAAAAAAAAAGAAAAGAAAAAAACACCGAGAGAAACAGTTTTTCGCAGACGATTCAGTATTTCTCATTCAATTAATTCAGTTCTCATTTCGCGACAGAGCAAAAATACATAAAAACACAAAATATCTATATTACAAATTACGAAGTAAATCTTAAACATTTTATTTCCTCGAATAAATTCCGGAGTGGATTAAGCATGATTTAATTCGAAATAATAAAAGAAGGCGTTATCTTTGTTGTTGGCGAAACATAGTTCCTCTAGATTAGCAACAAATCCAATATTCTCCGAGGTTTCAAATGTAAACAAATATTCACTATGAGAAAAATGATTAGGCTTAGCCGCACTTAAACAACTTTTAAATTGTTGATAATTCTACAAATCTTGCATGCAGATTTACGAAAGGCATAAAAACCTTAATCGGAAGATAAGAACAACATTATTCAATCATTTTTAAAGCAAAAAATGCGCAATTAACAAACTTATAGGAATAAAGAAACTGAGCTCACTGAGCCGAGTTACAGAGTGGATATATATACATATATTTATATACTTTGGTGCAACCGATTGCAACCAAAATGCGAGGTTCACATCTACATATTATAGCAGCCCTATATACAAAATTTCAACGCTTTGAGGCTCCTCGTTTTTAAGTTATGAGAGATACATACATACATACGTACGCACAGATGGCACGAAAAAACTCTTCAGAATCCATTTTCAATCAGTTTTATAATTATTTTGGGGGCAAAGAGTCTTTTATTCTGTCCTTACATACGGATGTCACTCAAAAACTTCGTTAAATTGCATTCGATGGTGGTCAAAAGAGATATTTTTGTTGAAATATGGTACCCGAAATTTTTCGTGACTACAATACTTCCATTTTACTTCGTAGAAGGAAGTAAAAACGATGGTACCTATAGTCAACAAATTTTGAATACCGTAATTCTCTACCCGAGCGGGAAGCCTTGAAGGTTGAATTGTGAATTTCGAATTTATTTTATTGTCTATTTCAGATTTTATAAAACATCTAACGAATTTCTGATTAATAAACTCAACAATTTCAAAGAGCGGAGTGACAACACTGTAGGAAAAAAAAATTTCCTTTTTTACCTGGAGCGCACGAGACTGTCTATCGTAAATTCTAGATATGCTGTTTTTAATTATTGTTTTCTGATATTGCTGTTGTATTGAATTTTATGTAGCATCAGTGCAAAGAACATGGAAATTTAATAAATAAAGGTAACACACAAAACATTAAAAAAAGCGCCCCTTTAGGGGTAATGTAAAATATAAAAGCTTTCAGATTTTACTTTTTTATTATTTTATTATTGTTATATTTCACAAATAAGCACCTTATGTGAAACGCAAAATTCTTTTTTTTTTTTATTTAAGAACGTATGTGAGAATGTATAATTTAATACTCATCTTCTCCACAAGATGGCAGTGGCGATTCAAGTTTACTGAAATTACAATAATCCTATTCTTTTTTTAATGCTTTCTATAGCTCTTTTATAATCAAAAGTCAGTCCGGTTCAATTCAATTGACATCGAAAGGGTTCACCTGGTTTTAACCAATAATTAACAAGTATTATCCAACATCTTTCATTAACGAAAATTCATTATCAAAATACACATCATTTTTTACATTTGTCAAATTCCAGTAAATAAATTAAATGCATAAATTTTGAAATATATATATATTTATGTATGAATAAAGAATAAGAAGCTAAAACTAAAAGATAATGTAATAATATTAAAAAGTTCAAGTAGTTCAGAGTTCGTAGAGTCCTTAAAATTCGACCAAGATTTAGAAAACCGAGCATAAAAGTCATTCTGTGATAATATTAAAATCTTAGCTCTTTAGCCCATAAAAAGAGGTTACTATGTATGAGCTTATAAATATCCACTGTGTCCACAAAATGTTCTTATCTGGTCTTCATTTTCTCAACCGTTGATCCTGGACACGTAGTTCCACGTACAAAAATGTTCTAATTCAGGCAGAGATTTACATTTTGGCAGTTTTTGATTTAAAGAAATCAGTTTTTAAAAAATTACGAAATCTAACTTTTAGCCCTTTCCTCCGATTCCTATTTAGGAAGATTTTGTTCTCATGAAAAATAAAACGCAAAATGTTTGGCTCCAGTACGACAAAAACTGACCGAGATTTAAAGGTAAGGAATCATATTCAGGGGCTGTATACAAATTGAAAATTGCAAGCGAATTTTGTCACAAATCAAAAACGGAATTAAATGTGTTTAACTTTCTAATGCAGTGGCATATAAATATGAAAAATTCTCTCTAAATAAACAACGATAATGAGAAAAGAAATGGGAGAATGGACTTCTTTCTTCATATGATATTATGATTGAAGAGCTGCAGACTGTTTTAAAAGCGGAAATTTAGTTAAATAGGCGTGGGAAAGCGTTCTTCTTCTTCAATGGCTCGACAGCCCTGAGTGGGAACTGGCCTTCTCCAGGCATCTCTAACTTTTGGCAACGGTTTTCCAGTTTTTAACCTATAAAATATTAAGATCTTTTCCGACACAATCAATCTATCTTAGCGGGGTTTGCCCCGAGGTCTGTTTCCAGAAACTTTGCCAGAAAGATTTTCTTGCAGCTACGATCTACATTCATTCTAGCCAGATGGCCAGCCCATTTAAATCTCTGAAATTTGACGAATTTTACAATATCAGATTGGTGTAAATTTTATAGAGTTATAAATTAGGTCTTCTTCTCCATGACCCATTCACTTGGACCCCACCAAGAATGCAACGTAAGATCTTTCGCTCAAAACTTCTCAGAGCTTCCTCATCACGTAAATTCAACTCCCAAGTCTCTCATGCATAAGTCAGGGCAGATCTTATCAGACTTTTAGTAAAGAAGCAATTTAGTTCTTAATTTGAGAAAGTTGTATTTTAAATAACTCTTCAGGGCATAAAAACATCTATTTGCAGCAAAGACTAATGGACAGTGATCGCCGCCAAACGATTCGTCAGCTGGCCGGACAAACAGGAATACCGCATATGACTGTGCTGCACATTCTGAAGGAACGCCTGTCCATGAGAAAAATTGCTTCCCGATGGGTTCCACATCAGTTGACGGAAATGCAGAAATGGCTACGATACGGTGCTGCCCGAACCCACCTGGAGTGCTATAAGCGCGAAGGAGATGCTTTTTTTACGCCGTATCATTACGCTGGATGAGACTTGGACCCGATCGTACCAGCCAGAACTGAAACGCCAATCAAACGAATGGCGTTAGCACGGGTCACCAAGACGTTCGAAATTTCGTCAGAACCCCAGCAATGTGAAAGTTATGGTGATTCTCGTGTACGACTGTGATCTGCTCATTTTTGGAGCACAATCTCCGACCAGCTTTGAGAAAAAAACGGTGACAATTTCTGCAGAACGCTTCTCTTATTTTGCATGACAATGCTAGGCCGCATGTAGCGCAAGCTGTGACTGATTTGTTCAAGCGATGGGGCTGGGAAGTGCTTTACCATCCACCATACTCCCCAGATCTAAGCCCTTGTGACTATGACTTAATTCCTAAGATGAAGGAACCACTTCGTGGCACTCGCTTCCAAACTGTTCCTGAGAGTTTTGCGGCAGTAGACCGGTCCATTCAAACTATCAACAAAACAGGGGTTGCTACAGGTATTCTACGACTTCCACATCGTTGGAAACGGGTTGTACACAATGCTGGCGACTATATTAAAGGACTGTAAAACATGGTGACATGAATCACTTTTGTATTCCTTGTAAATAAATAGTTGCCACTATTAAAGTTCCAACCCTCGTATTTGTATACGCAGGCTGTTCACACATTTTTAGACGATATTCATTATACTTATAGAAATATTTCACATAAAATTTTTGTGTTTTAAATGTTCTATTTGATAACCTTAATTCTTCATTATCATTCTATACCGTAATTTCTAAGACAATAAAGCGTTTTGTAGAATCGGAAGAAGTTTTTTATCTTATTCCTCTTAAACAGCTTTCCAAAGTCCAAGAAGGATTATAGGTCGATACTGGGACAATCCGCTTTGGGTGATACATCAGGAGATTTAGCGGGGATATGAGTGAAGGATATGGCCTTGATACCCGTTTCTTGTTCCATTTTTTCCTGGAAGTTAACAGTAGATTTTGAAGTGTGTCTGCTTGCTTCATCTCGATGCAGTTCTATTGAATGATCGTAAAGAGAAGGTATTTCGTAACTGAAAATTGGTTGTAAAATATGTTCCTGATAATATGTGAAATTGATCTTAAAAATTTTCTCCACTCCTTTTAATTTGCTGTCATAAATAAAACCTGAAACAATCATAAATTCCTTTGAAAAACTTTCTTTAGATTCTTTGAACTATGTTTTAAGATTTTCTCCTCTTCTTTGATGATCATAAATGGATCTCTTTTTATTGCAGTCATTTACATACACCCAAGATTCGTCTATTGTGACAACATTTTGCCATTTTCGTCCGGATAAATGTTTCGCATAAAGAATTCTGCATCGTGTTCTGCTTTCGGCGGTATGTCGCAGAAAAAGAAGATGCACATTACAGTTTTTTCGCCTTTTTAAGATTCAAATCAGTATTAATCACTTTGTTTACAGTTCGCACTGAGCATTTTAATAATTTTGCAACTTTCTTTTCAATTAGCAGATTTTCTTTTATCATCAAAGATCTTACCTTTGCAACATTCGAAACATTACGTTTTTTCTTGGATACATATTTGGAACAATTTTTCGACGTGAAGCCAAAAGTTGACATTTTTTTTGGTTGATAGTACTACTTATCGTGGCTTTAGATATTGAAAAATCATGATCTTTCACAACGTTTTATATTCTTTGGAAAGAGCACAAACGTAGTCTTCCATCCATTGCTTCTTTAAAAGAGCCCTTATGCGTGAAAACAAAACTGTCAAGTTGCAGATGATAATTTATGCTTTCAAAAATATAGTTGCAGTTAAAAACAATTCCAAGCAAATGAATTTTTTATAGCAAAGCAAAATCGTCTAAAAAATGTGCGAACAACCTCTATATTTTTGCTGTTACCTTGATAACATCTTTATTCTTACAACACAAACTGAAGGAGATAAAGATGAGACAGCTGTTCAATTTGAAATGTTTAGGCATGAAAAATGACTGTATATCAGGGAAATTATTCAGATCCGATTAGCTAAATCCATAGAAAAGCGTGAAAAGCACGTCCTCAGATTAAGCTCGTCTGAAAGCTATCCCCCGTGAAGGAAAATTTCTCCAAAAAATAGTTACTTATAATCCCGCAAGTAGATTAAATGTTCTATCATACTTCTTATTCCATACCAAAAATTCTTGCATTTCTTGCTAAAAAATGTGATTTAGCAAAGTTTTTAACTTGCTTATAACGAGCCCGGATTTAACGAGGAAATCGAAAATACACTGCCTTCCAAAAGTTAAGGAACACCATGTATTTTGTATCTAATTTGAGAATGAAGCAACGTAGAAACAAGAAATTTACAGGACATGTTCATTAAAGAGTTCTTTAATGAATCCGACATAGAATATTTCTAAACTTCAAAGCAAACATTAATTACAACAAAACATTGCACTCTTGGCAGAGAAGTACAGTCTTGAGAAACAGTATATCACAGTTTTCGAGGAAATATGGGGTGGTAACATTACAAACATGGGTTCTAATAAGGAATGTGTCGACACCTAGCTGCAGTACATTGGCGGCAGTGACGTTTCATGCTGTCAATTAAGTTGTCGATTAGTGAAATGGGAAGCAACGACCAGACATGGAAAATCTTTGTTGAGGCTCATCTAATTATCTTGGAGGAGAACTTAAGGCAGCAACCTGCTTCCCAAGGTAGTCCATAGGATTCTCTATTGGATTCAGGTCTATGAATTGAGGTGAGAAATCAGTTGAGGTGAAAAACCATTCCATCCGCTCCATGCCGTAACCCTCAAGATATTCTTCAGCAACCCGAGCTCGGTGCGGTCGCACATGTCATCCATCAGAAGAAATTCAGGACCAATAGCAGCAGCATATGGGCGGACATATCAAGGATCTCGTCTCGATATCCCACACCGGCCAGAGTTCCTCCATGGAACACATGCAAGTCAGTGTGACCATCTAGAGAGAGATCCCTGTCCAAACCATTATTCCATCACCTCTGTAACTGTGTCTTGCCACAATGTGGGATTGGTTGCACCTGGTGCATTGTTCTCTCCAGAACAGCTGACGACCTGAATCACTCTGCATTGTGAATCAGGTCTCGTCTGTGAGGAGAACGGACGCCCATTGTTGTCTGGTCCAGGAGACGTGTTGCCCAACATAAACGGGCACCTCTGTGTTCTCGGATCAAAGGGATACAAACAGCTGGTTGGCCTTGCATACAGACCTGTATTGTGCAGGCGTCTGCGCACTGTAGTAACTGAGATTCTTGTTCCTGTTGCCACTAAATGATGGCCATGAGCTGAGGCACACTAATGTTACTCTTTCTTCGGGCCGAAAGAGGTAAATAATGGTCTCCCGCAGGTGTTGTAACTCTAGGTGTGCCTGGAACATGTCTTCTAGAAACAGAATCCTCGGATTCAAACTGATTCCATAGTCGGGGATCGCACTACAAGAGGTATTGAGACGTCTAGCAGCATTAGCTTGTGACATCCTCATTTCCATCCATCCGATCGCCGGCCACCTCAGCGTATCAAGCAAACGACTTCTTGCGAACATTGATAGACTTATAAGGTATTTCTCCCGCCTTCTTCGCATACCTTCGTGGTGTAGTGGACAGCGCGCTGGACGCCTATTGAGAGGCCCTTGGTTCGAGTCACGGCGAAGGTGTTGTTCGTTTTTCATCTATCCTGCTTCTAAATAACCTAATGACTCGTACAGACTCTCCTAGATATTGTCCACGAAACTGTAATAACAACTGAAGATCAACACTCGTGAACAAAAAATTACAATTTTTGCATTTTTTCTCCAACTCCTACATAACTATTCATTTCTAAAAAATAAAAGTGGTAGCTATTGCTTTTGCATGCATTTTCTTAAACTTCGTTAGTGTCATGAATATGAACTGTGAATTTAAACGTTACTGACATTTTTGTAATGGTGAGCTTTGAAAAACGTCCTGTTCCTTAACTTTTGGAGGGCAGTATACTTGGTTGGTACAATGTTAAGTCTATGGGAGCATAACCCGCTTTTAGCGAGTAAACCCCAGTTCTGGCGAGAAACAATTTTGTTATTCATAAAATTTCTATCGAGTTCCACCTCTCCAGCTCAGCTAATCCTTTCTTGGAAAAATTTCTTCAACATTCTGAAGTCAACCGGAAGTTAGTGATGAGTCATAAATCTCGCGTATATCTGACGGCGGCCTTTTTTATCTTGGGAAGTGATCAGGATTGAAGTTTTGACACCGAATTCTACGGGTGTTATATAGGTGTTATACAGACCAAAGATCATCAGAAGCTTTAAATCACATTTCTAATCTAAATGTATTCGAAGCGATACGTTTAATGAACA
The DNA here is from genome assembly GCA_000611955.2 of Stegodyphus mimosarum. NCBI lineage: Eukaryota > Metazoa > Arthropoda > Arachnida > Araneae > Eresidae > Stegodyphus > Stegodyphus mimosarum. Next base: position 186,088 of record KK119721.1, on the reverse strand, counting down.
ATGCATGGGAAAACGTTACAGCAACATACATTACCAATTGTTTCTGTGAGGCTGGATTGGAATTTCTCAAGAGGGGCAAATCGCTGAGAAAGCAGAACTAGACGTCTTGGAAATGTGAAAATGAGTAGAGAAGAACTTGAAAATTATATATTTGTTGACGTCAATGCTATCACTTCCGAGATAACTGCTTCCGTGGATATTCTAGATGAAATTCTAGCTAAAGCAGGTGAAAAAAATAATGAAAGTGGCAATGATAACGGCGAATGTCAGGAATTTCAAGCTGAGCGCCCCCCCCCGTAACATACTCATTGGCTTTTGAATTTGCAGGAAATCTTCAAACTTTTTTCGAAGCCAGGGATACGAATGACGGTGTTTCTAGAGCCATTGTTCTTCTCTGAGGAACAAACAATAACACAAGAAAAAGACCAGTTCAGACGAATTAACCAACTTTTTTTGTACTGTACAGAAATTAAAAATAAATAAGTATAAAAGAAAATCCGAAATGTTTCAGATTTTTAACATTTTGTGTGTTACCTTTATTTATTAAATATCACGTTCTGCGCACTTAAACCATAAAATTCAGTTAAAGCACAATATCGCAAAATGATTTTAAACTGAGCATATCTTTAGAATTCCGTATACACAGTCTCACGCGCTAGAGAGTGAAATGTTTTTTCTGTGCAACGGTGCCATGGCTCGCTTTGAAATTCTTGAGTTGTTAATTCGTTAAAATTTTACAAAATATGAAATCGATAATAAAACAAATTCCAAATTTCGAATTTGGGCTTCCAGATGCCCATATTCGCAGCAGGATTACGTCATTCAGAATTCGATGGCTCTAGGTACCGTCGTTTTATCACAATGCGAGACACATACATACATTTATGCAGATTCTTCATTATTTAACTTCTTTAAATGTAATACAGGGCTGCAATATTTGGTGGCAACATTTTGAAAAGTGAACCGACATTTAATGTTTCCGACGCAAAATCGGAAAATGAAAACAATAGTCCTTCAGGGACAAAGCCCCTTTGGACTAATAAAATATTTGTAATATATTAAGCATGTAGGAATTTTTATGATTTTCACATACCCGTTTCTTATCACATACCCGTTTCTCTGTTATAACGAGCAAATATCGCGGTTCCTTCACGCTTATTATAAGCGAGTTCGACTGTGTTAAGTGGACCAGTTTATTTTGTAGCATACGTAGTTTAGAAATAAAATAGCTTGTATGAGTAAGTAAAGGATTAACTTTATAAAAAACAAACAGATATGCTAATCTAAAAATAGTATAATAATTTAGAGTAATGAAGGGATAATTTGTTACTTTTCGTTCATTTTCAGAGTTTTCATATATTAATGAATTTAAAATTGCAAAACCTACAATATTATGCAAGAATAAATACTTACAAATGAAACAAGTGGGACAATCCGATTAAGCAAAAATGTTAAATTATTACGCTAAAATTATAATGTAAAAGGCAAAAAAATTAATACAAATTATTATGTAAAAGGCAAAAAATTAATACAAATAACACATAGCATTATAACAATACACAAAAACAAAAATGCAATCAAATATTTATATCAGTATGTAGTACATATATATACATCGTGACCTATGTTGCTCTGTATGATTTTTACCTTTACAATTCCCCCCCTTCCGCTATGTTTGTGAACGTTGTCAAAAATGTGTATATGGCGAAAGTGCCTATTTGGAAAATAAAAAATGTGGCATGAAACGATTTACTCATAACTCTTTTTCTAAAAATGAACACTTTTTAAAAACTTTTAACTGTATATTCAATAAGCATGTAGAGTCATTAGGTTTATTTTGAAGCAGAAGACATGAATAATGAGCAATGCCCTGGCCGGGACTCTAACCTGGACCTCTCGAATACGCTCCGAGTGTGCTACCATTACACCACGAAGACATGAAGAAAAGAGGGACAAAATACCTTATATACTCCCCTTTTAAAAGACGACTGGAAGTTAGGAGACGCAGTCGCCAAATGCTGCTGGTGAAGTATCATCATCCGTCTCCTTTTAGTTCGGGTGCCACTGTAATGTTATTAGGATTTTTTTTCTGAAGCAGAAGACACGAAAGTTGAGCAATAACTTCCCTGGGACTCGAATCTGGACCTCTGTAATACGCGCCGAGTGTGCTACCGTTACACCACGAAATCATGCAGAAAGAAGATGGAAAATACCTTAGTAAGTAATGCGGCGAAAAATTACTTTGGTAATGTTTAAGCTAATAAAATTTCTTTTATTTAGAAATTACTGTTCCGGTAATCTAAACGTTTTAAGTAAGTTCCCTCACTAGAAGTTAGAAAATTTTTCAAGTCCTGTCCAGAGAACTTCTGAAAATAATAAACTTCAGTCTCTACCAATCAGAGATAAGCTCTTTTCAGCACGTTTCATCATAACTGATGGCGGAACGCTCTTCGCATTCTTTTATCCAGAGTAATAATGACATCAAAAAAGAAAAGTATTACTATCAGAAGCGGAAGACTTTCACAAAGTTTTTTTAGGTAAGGCAGCTTTCCAAATGAAATATTGGATTCCAGATATTGGATTTTATCGCTGTTATGGCAGCAGCCCTATTCTTCGTGCTCGGGAGGATTCGGAAAATTCTCTAGTCCGCTCTCTAGCGAAGGTAACACTGAGATGTATGTGTTGTTAGACCGTTCGGGAGCCTTGAAAATAGAGAACTCGCTGTAATGTACGTGACTGGATTCCAATATACTGTTTTCATTTTAGAACTTCGAGTAGTGCGTTTCTACGAAATCATTGGATTTTGCAAATGAAAGGAGACACTTGTTTTGCTTACAAACTAGCCAGTTTATGGAGTAACTTAAAAAGATAATTAATTCAAATTTAAAACAAAGTTAAATCTCAAGTTAGACCAACGATTACACAATCAATAACGCAAAAATTGGTTCAAGCCTGTACCTGCGTGACGAGCACTATCGGCAGCCAAAGACAGACTACTATCGAAGAGTTACAACTAGTAACGTGGCCTCCAGCAGGCGGAACAAGCTCTCATTAAGCAATCTAAAACTTCTCTTTAAATACTATCTCTTTCTGCTCTATTTGAATACGCGCGAACTAAAAATTAGCATTTTGGCGGGATAACGGAAAGAGAGAATGACAGTAAAGCTTTTTAACATAGAATAACTGGTTAATAAAAATAAATAAACCCTTACAAGATAATATAATTTTACTTCTATTGTATTAGATTACTTAACTATGACAAAGCACCCTAGAGCTATCTGCAGAACGGATCTAAAAGAGTCAAATTGAAGAATTTTTTAAGGAAGCCTTCATGGAGAATTTTGTGAGGCAAACTGGCTCATATTCATATTACATATAGGAAACCCGTGAAAATATCTATCCCTTTTCTCGGATTGCACTGTCAGTGCTCCATTCAGCCACTAATGGTTGCTCTATTAGTATAATTAATACATCATTACTTTATTCATTAATAAACTAACTACACGTCTGAAACTTCTGTTTAATTTTCTCATTAGGAGTAATGAATTAATTACATTTTTCCTTTTCTACCCAAAAAGAATTTATTTCGAGTCTTTTAATTTAACATAACCCTTTGGGGGAGGGAAAGAATTCCAAAAATAATAATAAAGATATCGAAGTTGACAAAGATTGAAAACCACTAGACTTTGCATTTATAAGGTATTTTCTCTCTCCTTCTAGCATGTCTTCGTGGTGTAACGGGTAGCACATTCAGCGCGCATTCGAAAGTTTCAGGTTCGAATCCCGGCGAAGGTATTGCTCTTTTTTCAGCTTCCTGATATCGAAAATAATCTAATGAACCTACAGTGGCGCCCGAACTAAAAAAAATGTGGTGGGTAATGATTCTTCCCCACCAGGATTTGGTGATTGGGTCCTTTAATCCCCAGTCACCCTTTAAAGGGGTATTTTCTCCCTTCTTCTAACATGCCTTCGTGGTGTAACGGTTAGCACACTCGGGGCGTATTCGAGAGATCCAGGTTCGAGCCCCGGCGAGGGCATTGCTCATTTTTCATATCTTCTGCTTCAAAATATTCTAATTTTTATACACATTTATTGCATGAAAGCAGAAAAAGAAAACTGCCATGCAAGTCAAATTTAACTTTATTCTCTTTTTTTAATAAGTGCATAAAGAAAATATAGTAAAACATTAATTTCGTAAGCATATTTAAAAGCATAATTGTGCAGGATGTATCAAACGTCCGCTTTACATAACGGTGGACTGGATGAAAATATCCTTGGACTTGAGACAGGATCGGAATATTAAAATTTTTTATTGTACTCATCTGAAAACACCACCTTTTAGTGAAAAGACACAGAATCTTATCCAGCTGAAGAAGGGCCCACCAACATCTTAATAAAAGACCACTGGACGCTGGTAGTTTGATTTGGATTTAAATTTTGGCGAAAAAGCTGGCTGCATGAGTGTTTTCATGATCCTCTCCTATGTAAAGTGAATAAGAGCCGGTTTCCCTAAGAAAGTCCTGCACAAAAGCATCTTTTCCCCCAGCTACATAGCCCTAATATGGCTTCCTATCACTTTATGAATCCATAGCAAACCGATTGAAGCAATGCGGCAATTGTAAGCATTAATGGCGGATATGCTTATTAATACTCATCGTGATTTATAGTCATTTAAGCTTTGCTTTAATAAAAAAACAGTAGTGGTACCTTTCCTTTTTAGCATCTATGTTAGCTGATAAGAGCAATAAAAATGTTTCGATAATATCACAAAGAGTATTAGCACTGAACCCAGTTATGCTTATTCTATCAACCCGAAGGTCATTAATTTGTCAGACTCAAGATTCATGTGCAGATAGCTTAGAAATTATATTTTTACACTTCAGCTTGCAAAATTATTACTTATAAGTTACTATTTCTCAGAGGTTAGGTTATTCAATTATGGCAAAGCACACGAGGGCTATCTGCCTAAGGGGAAGGATGCCTTCGTGGAGGAATTTTTAAGGGAAACTGGCTCGTATACACGTTACACATGGGGAAAACCACGAAAACGCCCATGCAGCCAGCCCGTTCGCGGGATTCGAACCTCGACTGAACTACCAGTGTTCAGCGTCTTTACCGCTCGGCCGCTGGTGGGTCTGTATTTCTCAGAATTTTGTTAATATAATAGCGTTTAATATTTTTACATTTTGATAAGGACGTAATTTTAAAAAAAAGGCGGAATTCAAGTGAAAACATTTCCAGATTTTAATATAAAAAGTAACAAGAACAGTTCCATTTTTAAATTATCCTTTAATCGTCAAAAATTTACCTTGTATTTTCAAAGATTCCTTTAAAAAAATGTCAAATCTTGTTGGGGTTTGGTTTAACTGATTATGGCAAAACACACTAGAGTTATCTGCTTAAGGGAAGGGATGCTTTCGTAGCGGACTTTCTAAGGAAAACTGCCGTTAGCACGATACAAACGGGGAAAACCACGAAAATCGCCATGCAGCCAGGCCTCTCGCCCAGAATCGAACCCTGGCCGGAACTACCAGTCTTCAGCAATTTTTCCGCTCGGCCGCTTGTGGGCCTCTTTTTGTTATGGAAACGTTGAACACTGGTCGTTCCTTTGAAACAAATACTCTGTACTCTTGTATAACTGTTTTCTTTGAAACGAAAAGAGCTAGGTTTGTGTGAAATGTGTTACGTTTCATTTAATTAACCATTAATCTTATTATTAGAGCAAAAGAGCATTAGATCCAAAGGGCTATTAATCTCAAAACGGCATTTTGCGTCATTTCACTTTCTGCGTTGATTCACTTTTCAAACTATTGCCACCAAATATAATCGCCATGTAATTTATTTAAGGAAATTAAGTAATGAAGAACCTTCATGAATGCATGAATGTTTCTCGTATTGTGAAAAAAACAACAACGGTACATAGAGCCATTAAATTCTGAATAATGTAGTCCTCCAATCGAACATGGGCACTTGGAAGCCCGAATTTTGAAAAAATTAAATTTGTTTTATTATCTATTTCATACTTTGTAAAACTTTAACAAATTTTTGATTAACAAACTCAACGATTTCAAAGCGAGTAATGGCAACAGTTTATGGAAAAAAAATTTTTATCTCCAGCGCGCGAGACTGTGTATCGGAAATTCTAAAGATATGCTGTTTTTAAATATTTTGTGATATTGCTGTTAAATTGAATTTTATGTGTTTTAAGTGCGAAGAACATGATATTTAATCAATAAAGAGAACACACAAAATGTTATTGAACGCAAAATATAATCTAAAAGCTTTCAGATTTTCTCTCTCTCTCTTTTGGGGGGGGGATTTTTTATAACTTCTGTCAGCCTCCACCAGAATCAAATTTTTTTGAAGCACAAATAAGGTTTTGGCTTCAAAGGGACTAGAAAGTGTTTAGCAGCATAGGCTGGCTGTTACTCTACTGTAGATCTCTGCCGCTGCATTTAGTTTGCTAGAAAAAGGTTATTTGCCACGATTTCTTCTCACGGAGATTTTCTTTCAAATCACCTTACAGTTACGTGTCCGGCTAATATGTGATGGACTATAATTCGTTAACTTAACTTCGGTTTGGCAGCTGAATCCTCCTCCCTCTCAGTCCCCTTCGAAAAGAAGAAAATGTAAAGAATTTTCTCTTCCTCACTGCATGCATTCAAGAATATAATTACTATCATTTATATTACGCAGTTCTGTTCCATTATGAGTATTGTATTCATATATTAATCTGATACTGTCGCCCAAACAGGATAGTGGTTAGTGACGCTAACTACCATACTGAAGGACCCGGGATCGAATCCCGGAGAAGGCAAGGATGTTTGCAAATGTATAGCATCTGTGTTGCATGGAGTGCACTCAAAATATACGACTAGCATTCTCTCGAGAGGCTTGGTGGTGGAGGAAGATGAGTGAGAGACCGCAGGAGGCGACATTCCTAAGTGCACATTCGTATCGCAACCGTGGGAGGGCTGTCTGAAATAGACCAATGGGCTTCAGCTGCAAAATTAGCTGATTTGACATTAAAGAGATTACGTAAAAGATCTGCAGTTAGAAGTGTTATGTTTAATAAATTCTCAAGTCACCATGCCCATTTAACTTGTCTTTGAATATTTTCTGATTTCATAGTTTTATGAGAGATTAATCATATCAGTTTCAATGCAATGTTCAGCCTCAGTTTTTATGCCATAATATTTACATAAAAAAGTCATTGAATACAGAAAGCACCCATTAGCAGGTATACTCGAGTAAAATAAAATCTCTTTCTAATGCTATGTAGTAATAATAAAAAGAATTCTGATCAATTTAGTTTCGCGAAAAAAAAAATTCATTTTCTGAATATTTGCAAAGTATTGCATTCTTCCTCTATATCACTTTAATTTTCATTATATCGCAAATAAAATTAAACAATTTTTTTTTCGTCGAATAAAAGTCGGCGGCAAAATTCTGAACAAACAGAGTTTGACAGTTGAACTCTTCGAGACAACAACGGCAAACATTGGTCCCGTGTTGAAAGCTCCTCTCACAGTTGCGACGGCAATGTGCAGCTAGAAAATTTGCTCCCGATTTTCTTCGATATTGGGGCGGATCTGAGCAAAGTCATTCTGTCACTCATATGGTGCTCAAGATTTATGCCAAAGACACACGCAGTCTTGCCAAGATAAAATTCGTGGGCTTGTTCTGATTAGGTGAGATTGGCCCAATCACATGTATTCAATAACTTCACATAATTTTGTTGCACAGTAGAGTTTCGCAAACTCGACTCCCTACATCTCGACATTCGTATAAGTCGACAACGTTTTTTTAAGATTCCAAAGGCCAAACAGAGCAAATATTACAAACAGTACATGTAATTATTATAAATGCGTATGTCTTTCCTGTTCTATTCAAAAATTTGAGTGTTCTTTTTCTGTAATTTTTGCCATTTTCGTGTTGTACCATTAATTATTGGAACTGCCTAATAAATTTCAAGATACATTGTAATAGTTGGCAACGCCGTTTGCTTCTTTCGAGGATACGAAAAAAGTCATGTAGCAACTGGCCGCTGACTCATATTCCTTTTTATTGTTGCGAAACGTTAGAAGACTTGTCTGAAGTTTTGTGACTGCATCTTATTGCAAACTAAACTCATACCAGTTCACTGCGGGCATCGTTCCTCAGTTAACATATTTTTGGGGAACTTCTGATATGCCTTAAGTGAAAATATCATTTGAAAAGTAAATGAAACAAACTAACGTGACAATAGAAGTAAGTTTAGATGCCTTAAAGCGAGTAGACAAGAGTTTCAAGAAGGAGAGCCTCAATTTACTGCTAGTGCTGGCTGGTTCGACAGATGGAAAAAGCGTTTCGGCATCAGGCGGTTAAACGTTTGTGGGGAAAAGCTATCTACTAACTTGGAAAATGCTGCAGTATTTAAGGATAATTTCCGTAAATTAATTGAAAAGGAAGGCATATTTGGAGATCAAATTCATAATTGTGATGAGACTGATCTGAATTTTTGAATGCTACCTTCGAAAACGCTGGCATCCAGAGAAGAAAACTCGACACCTGGCTACAAAGGCCGAAAGGAGAGAGTCACAAGCTTCGCATGTAGCAGTGCAACAAGCAGCCATAAACTCAAACTGGCGTTTATAGGCAAATCAAAAATTCCCGGGCGTTTAAAAACGTAAAAAATTACACTAATGGGGACCGAAACCAACTACGATCTTCTTGTTTGGTACCGTAATCAATCAAACTCATGGGTGAATGGAGCAATATTTAATGATTGGTTTCATCAGCAGTACGTTCCATTGGTGGAAAAGTTTTTAAAATAAAAAAATATACCAAGGAAGACGATTCTCATTCTAGATAATACCCCATCCCATCCTGATGCAAAACAGTTGCGAGACAAAGATATAATAGCCATGTTTCTCCTTCCTAACGTAACTTCCGCGTGTTAGCCGATAGACCAAGGCTTTCTGGAGACATTAAAGAAAAATACAGACATAAACATCTTTCATCTCTTGTCTTAGCCATGGAGGAAGGGTGTGATATGATCAAGAAACTGAAGAAAATAGATATGTTGGAATTGTTGGATGGAATTAGATGAATTGGATGAAAATAGAATTGTTGGATGGATAGCTCATTCTTGGAGTGACATCGAGCAGATAAGCTTCGTTCGATCCCAGAAAAAGTTGATGGACGTTTAAGGAAACGAATTTCAGGAAAGCAGAGAAGAGACAGAAAATTGTCAAACAGTTGACTTACATAAGAAAATTCCAGGCTGCGAAGAAGTTGCTGATGGTGATGTTGAAGAATGGATGGGACAAGATGAAAATTGTGAAATAGTTGACTTAATAAGAAAATTCCAGGCTGCGAAGAAGTTACTGATGGTGATGTTGAAGAATGGATGGGACAAAATGAAAATTGTGAAATAGTTGACTTACATAAGAAAATTCCAGGCTACGAAGAAGTTACTGATGGTGATGTTGAAGAATAGAGGGGACAAAATGAAAACTGTGAAATTTTAGGGCATGCAGAAATAGTTGCACTGGTGAAAGACAATGTGGATGAGAACGAAGATGAATCAGAAAACGAAGAGATTGGAGACAACGGAAAAGCTAAAATGATCACCCATAGAAGGACTGGAGGCCGCTGAAAGGATACTCCGTTACATGGAGGAGAAAGATCCATCTGGTATGGGCATTTTGTTCCTCCGTCGCCTACGGGATGAAGCTGCACTGTGATGTAATGAGTGTGAGAGACAATCTACCACCACACGATATTATCTACCGAGAACTACTAATAATTTTTCTTCTTTTTTGTGTTTTTTTACTCAATGGTCTTAAACTATTTGTTCCTTTTATGACTCCTATTGTGCTAGAACTTAACATAAAAAAATCCAATATTGTGCTAAAAATTTCAAGAGTAATTTATGGTTAAATATTAAGAGTTCTGAAAAACACACCCCTTATTCCGTAAAACTCGACAGTCTCTCAGTCCACATATGTCGAGTTTGCGGGACTCTACTGTGTTACGTATTTTGTATTTGTATATTAAACTCCATTATTCAGTTTTTTACGTAGCATATTTGTATTGTATTGTGATTAAGTTTATTGATGTCAGGAACGTGAAAAATGTATAATGCCCTCGCCGAGATTTGAACTCCGGACCTATCGAATACGCGTCGAACATACTTCCAGTTACATTACGAAGGCATACAGAAGAAGGAAGAAAATACCTTAGATACTCCTCCTTTCAAATAGGGCTTGAAGATGACTGGACTCAATTGCCAAATCCGCGAATTATCGTCCGTCACCTTTTTAGTTCGGGAGCCACCGTAGAATTATTAGGTTTATTGATGTCAGGAACATGAAAAATGTGCAGTGCTTTCCCCGGGATTCGAACTCCGAACCTCCCAAATATGCATCGAGCGTGCTTTCAGTTACATCGCAAAGGCATACGGAAAGGAAGGAGAAAATACCAATATTTATCTTGCAAAATTTGTCATTGTATATGGCAGAAATAACTATGCAATTGATCACCTTTTTGAGTGTTTAGTGCTTTTAATATAATCGAAGCAGAAAAATAAAAGATAATCGGTTATGCAATTAATATAAGTAATGCTTTAAATATAATTTTCTCTTACAGAGAGAACAGCTTTACTAGAAATTTGCATTTTATTAAATGTAGTAATTAAGATAGTATATTAATTTGTTTTTCTCTCTTTTCCAGGAATCATTCTCAAATTTTTCTCTTTTCCTATAAAGTACAAAATGGAATTTGGAAACACGTCAGGGGTAGAAGAAATCTGCAAGCCAAATTTGCTTTATGCATATAAACAAAGTTTTTATCTGAAAGAAGCCAAGAGTGTTTCCCCTCTTTACCTGCCTTTGAGTTACGAGTCAAGAATACAGATTTCGCCATGGCAACATAATTTTTTGAAGGCGCCTCATGTATCATTCTGCCAGCTTAGATAATTTTATTCTTTCAGAAAGAAGTCACGTAGATAAATATTAGCTGAGAGTATTAATAGTTAGCCCGGTGAAGGAAAGAAGTCATAAATTAGAATGCCTATTTTCATTCATCACCTGTTCGAAAATTTAAAGCAATAATGGAGTATTCCACTGGGCATTGTTTTTACTCAATTTCCTAATTTAATCTGCCGTTGTTTTGTTATTATTAATAATGAAGGAATAACTCTTAAAAGGTCTAAGAGAACTCAACTGGAAATTTCGTAGTTTTTACTTTTCCTCAATGAAAAAAGTCATGTGGAATTAGCTGGAAATTCTAAGAACCCCAACTGGAAATATGACATAATTGTTTTCGAAGTTACAATCGAAAAAATTCCACATAGATTAATTTAAACACTTCTAACAGAACTTGAATGAAAAATTTATAATTTTGCTCTTCCAGTGAAAAAAAAGCATTCACATAAAGGTAAAAATAATAAGATACATAAAGGGAAATTAATTCACATAAAGGTAAAAAGAAAATTTTGTAAAACTTCTACTAGTCTAATAAAATTCTAGTAATTCCCTCTAGTATTATACAATACTTTCCAAGTCTCAATGGGGAGAAAATGTCATATTATATAAGCAGGAAATTTTTAGTTTAAAATTACCATAAATGGAGAAATAAGCACGATCCTTTGAAAAAAAAAACTTTTAAAATATACCTTCCTGGGAGAATTACAAACTTTGTAATTACTGCACAATAATAGCGAATCTAAACAATTTTCCTTTCATTATACTTTAATTTAAATAGGAAAATTGAATTATCCCTTAATATCCATTTTCTTCGAAAACGGATAAGGGAATAATAACCACTCTTATACTGTTTTGTAATTTTGGCGTACAAATACTTAAAAACTGGAGAACATTGCATTAATACCGCAGAAGGATCACAGATAAAATCTGTTACGGGCAGGTTGCAAATAACGTAATAAATTATATAGCAATATATTAATAATACTTTGGTAATGTTATATAAATATACACATTGCAGTTGATTTGAATAGTAAAATTTCTGAATGTTAGTATTTTAATCTATGAATGTTAGTATTTAAAGCCTTTTATTTAATTCTGAACAATATTTCGTGAAAAGTAAGAAATATAGTGCATGATATTTTAAACTTTGTTTAAATAGTTTTGTGTATATGAAATTTTTAGCTGCACAAAATTTTAAGGCACTGAGATTTTCTAATTTTCTATACTTTGAAAAATTTAATTGATTAAGTTATTTAATTAATTAAGTCGAATTTTACTTCTTGCTTTAATCAACTTTCAGAACGCTTACTATACTTACACTTGCTCTTACGGACGAAATTTTTGCTACTTATGAATAATTTTAAAAAGAATATTTCCATTTTAGATTTGTTATTTCTGGTAGTAATTCATAGTAGCAGGCAGAAAATATACAAATAATTGTTTTTGAGGTTAAAAATTCGGGATCTGTGCATTTGAATATCAAGATTTTTATGGCCATGTACCATTTTGTATACTAAGAGAAAATGATGGAATTATGTAATAAAGAAAAATAATCATAAATATGAGAGAAAAAATGTTCTTTCACAATGTTAGTTTACAAAATAAATATCAATTGCTTAGAATTCTGGCAACAGACAATATTCTGTTGAATTAAGGACTCTTTGAATTCTAATTGGTACATTGTCTCTTGTTAATGTACCTTATTTCGGAGGCCAAAAAAGTTCCATCCAAGAATAATAAGATTGAACAAAAGAAAAAATAAAGGCCAGATAAAGAAAACACGAATTCACAAATGTCATTTATACATGCTGGATATTCTTGTTCAGTGTGACACTGTTTAAAAATTTATGCTTCATTATATTAATGGACTAAAAATTCTCATACATAACTTATCCTTACAATTTTCAGAATGTAGATTCGAATCGTACTTCATGCAGTTTGCTAATCTTTTTATAGATCTTCTTCGTCAGTTCCACTTCTGTTACTTCGAACAATTTGTGAGGTTCAAAAACCTTTAACTTCATATAAGTGACAGAATGTCTGCAACATCCGCCGATCACTGGAAAAGTTTGGTCTTCGACTGCTTTCTTTAGCGAATGCTAAACTTTAACCCAACAAAATCATAAAATGTTGCTGCAGCATTGTATTTGAAGAACCAGTTAGATTGAAGCAGTGCATCATGATCTGTTAAATGTTATGAAACTATACGATATATTCCAGTGTACTACTGTGTGAGAGCAGTACAATATGATGTATTCCAGTACTGTCCAGATCTAAGTGCAGTATGATGCAGAATGAGGAAGATTTAGTAAGTCTAGGCTAGAAGGTACATACCATACCTAACGGATCACAAGTACTTTTGACGGTTCTTTAAGCCAAAACTTAAACATGCCTCTTAGAAATTCTCACAGCCAAATCGAAGATCAGATCGATACTTTCATTCAAAACTTCAAGAGGAACAGTGCCGTCTTTGTAAGCAGCTTCAGCTTGGAGAATTATAGTGCCACTTTGAGGCACACGTTCAGCGCTGGACAACTTAGCCCATCCCAAGACCTGAAGAGTAAACGCTATTCTTTTCTCTCCACTTATTCTTCATCGTCCAGGAGAACTTCAGTGGAAGAGACTAATTCTTTGTTTTCCGAAACTGGCTTGTCCTACGATGAAGAGGCAGACATCAGCGAAAGCAGTGGTAAGTAACTTGAAGGATTTCAAATAATTTACATATGTATACTATCTCTAAAATCAATGCGGAACAAAGACAATTTATCATCCAGACAGAAATTGAATCTCGCGCCTTTTTGTGTAATATTAACATAAAAAAAATCCAGTTTAAATTCATTTTGTTACATTTGATGCCTCATTAAGTCTAACTCCTCCAGCGGTGGTTCCTATAGCCGTTTCTGTAACCAATCTGTAGCTCAGATATATACATATCAGAGAAGAGCTTTGTTCGTTTGCTCGAATATTAGAATGAATTAGTTTAGAAAGAAATGATGCAGTTAGAAGTTGGGCAAATACATATATAGAATGTTTTGCATTCTGAGTCATCCGGACGCTTTAAAAAACAAGTTTTGTGACGATCGCTAATCTACAAGTTGTTTCCAAATAAAAGTATTCCTAAATCGAATATCAGTATAACGCTTTTTTATCAGTATAATGCATATAACAAACTGTATTGTAGCACATGTAACACGGCTATAAAGAACAAAGTGCCGAAATTGTATCAACACAAACCAAGCAAGCATGATTTTTTTATTCGATTTAGATATGCATTTTTTTAAGACACACTAAATTAGGGCTGGCCAACCATTTTGGGAAGAGTACCACTATCTGGGAAAAAAAAGAGTTATGCATGCCCTTTCCGACTTTTCCAACATACTAAAAAATATAAAAAAAGGAAAAAAAAATAGTATATATATGCCGATTATGGGAATTTTACACAAAGAGCACATTTTTTTATGTAAGTCTCAGTAGTGGGCATTTAAAAAACAGTAAAATTAATAAAACAAACATATAAACTAGGGATTTATTATTAATAAACATTTTTTAAGGTTCAGTCAATTAGATTATGTATAAAATATAAAGGAATAATTTGAAACATTTAATTCTGAATAACTACTGAACAGTCAGTACTTAATTAATGTGTTTTCTGAATACGTAGTTTTTGTAACAAGTATACTACACTATAATTAGTTCTAGAAGATGATAATAAAACTTAGGTGCATATCAGTTAATCTTGAACGAAATTTTGATTTTATTATGTCCATAATACGAAGCATCTGTTCACAAACATACGTTCATTCAAACCTACAACAATATCTGACTGCCAAATCGTGTAAATTTGGAAGATTGCTCGCTGTTACAATTTCCGAAATTCAATATAATATGGATCATTTGCAGTTTAAATAAGTTCCTTATATTAGCTTATATGCTGCTGTAGGTCAATAATGTCGATTTAGATTTCAGTTGGGTAACAATTAACGTCTTACAGAAAACTGAATTATTATATTGTTACGAATTTCACATTTATTTGGCTATTTATTTAGAATTGTAATTAGAATTCCTTTTTATTTCCCCGTGCAACGCAGACGATTTTTGAAGAGAAAGCTACGTTAAAAAAAATAAAAATAAAAGAGCACGTGCATTTAATGCTTAATAAATAAATATCTCGTAATTACTGTTGCCATCCAGAAAAATCTAGAAAAATCGAGATTGTTCTACTGATAATTAAAAAGCTTATAAAAGCCGAATTCAAACACCTCATCCCAGTTCAATGTTAGACGCCCTCGGGCTATCTTAAATGTTAATCTTGACTAATGCCTATTACTCTGTTGTAATGACTTGTAAGACAATCCTGCTGCATTATTGTATTTTGTATTTATCAAGTGTTATTTGCACTGTATTCCTCTCCTGTTCTATATTTTTATACATTTAATCGGATTGAGTGCACCTCTGTATTCGCATGTTACCTAACATCATGATTTTTTTTTCTTTACGCATATAATTAGTGTGTCACCAGCTCAGCGGCCTTCTCTTTCTAAAACGCACTTTCGGTTTTTTCGTGGGATTTTGAATGGCTTTATTTACTTTTAAATTTTACTTTTCATAGGGCAAGTTCTTGATAATAGCCCCGCTTTCCTTTTGTTTTTACTTACTTTAATTAGTACCTTTCATATATATAATTATATATTTAAAAAAAATCTATTATTACTCACTTTTAAGTTATTTTGTACTTGCCAATTTATTAGAATCATACTTATGCATTCGATGAGGGGTAGGGTCCTTTGACCCATGCACCTTGGTTTTCGAACCACTCTCCTCGCCATTCTCATCCCAGTTGTTGCTGTTGTAGTTGTAGCTGTTTAAAGTGAACTGCTGTTTGTTTACTTAAGGCTGTAGCGATTTCGCTGTGAGATAGAATTAGTTTATCTGTTTTGAATTGAGTTTTGCTAAACGTATGAGATATTGTGATATGGTTCGAATATCTCTGAAGAAATATTTCAGCATTTTGATTTATTTCTTGTGGAAAGAATAAACTTATCAGGACTGAGTATTCTGTGCGTGTTTTTGGAGAACATGGTAAATTCTGTAAAGGGTTCTTAACCTCAAGTTTTCAGTCCTGAACTGGAACAGTGAGCTGATGTAATGTAAGCTTTGTTCTGATGTAACTGCTGGCCTGGATAATAACTGCACGTGAAGGGATTTAAAATCCTCTTTTATTAAATCACTATTATTAACAAACTTCCCAACTCGGGAGGAATACAGAAAGTAAAAGACCGCACTTGGGTCGAACTTAACAATCCAATAAATTTAAATACTAAACCTAAAATAGAAATTAAATCAAACTTTGCTTCGCAGAGCATTTCGCGGAGATTGGCCTCTATCTAAAAGGGTGCGTAGAAAGATATACTAGTACTAACGCACTTCCAATTGTTTTACAATGCAATCACGTAGTAAGCACTATGGCTTATAATTTTAAACTGCTAGCTGGTCAGACGAACGTTGAGCGGCGTGACCGTGATCTGAGACTAAGCTCTCACACACTGAGAGGTTTCTACCTCTGGTTTCAATAGTACTTGGCTGTACTTCAAAATTAGCATAAGCTGAAACCGCGCGCTTCTTCTGACGGGAAGTTGAAGCAGAGAGGAGATAGACAGATTTAAATTAAAATAAAACTTGGTTAGTTTAACTAAAACCTTACAAACTTTGTTAACTTTTTTACGACTTGTGCCTTCAATACATAACGAACCCGTACGCACGCAGCAATATTTATCCTAATAATGTGTTTATGTGTGAATCTACCGATGGAGTTCATACAGATGGTAATATTATTTATTCGAATCTTTTAATTTTTCAATAAGTGCCCGTGTGCAACTGTTGAAACTCTACCGTGCCACACTGTGGCACGCATGCCTTAAATCTTTCCATTTAATTTATGTAGCACCACTGAAGAAGAATGCTTGTAATATAAAATTATACCACTCCAGAATTGTTACACATATCGAAATAATCCTTACGTAAAATGTTTTATAAATATGTAGAATTCTTTCTTGTCTTGTGTTAGGAGGCCTCCCTGTCTTCTCTATTTACCTCATAGCAGACATACCTCAGCTTAGTACGAAGTCAAGTGAATGATGCTTGGAGTTACCTTTGCGATGGCTGATTCAGAAAGCTTATGTCTGTTCGGTGGGTTACCCTAATGTTCCGATGTTACGTGGATAATTTCCTTGCACATGATCAAAATGATTCGAGATTTCCAGAATACCTATTACAAATAATCTCTGCAATCACTAAGAGATCGAAAACATTTTCAAGCGACCTTGATCGGCATAGTGGTTGCATTGCTGGCTGCCGTATTATTGAGTCCAGATTCGAATTCCAAAGAACACTTGGACGTTTAGTATCGCTGTGGTATGGGGGCACTTCATAAAATACACTACAGCCCGAAGGTTCTTTCGAGCGGTCTGGTGGTTGATAAGAGGGAGGAGAGAATATTGGATCCTTCTTCAAAATTAGGACGGAGCTGGACGAAGTCGTACTGCCACCTATAAGGTATCTAAGGCTCATGCCAACGAGAGATGCATGCGTTGCAGCCGAAATTTCTTGCGAGTGGTCTGGTAATTGGTGAGAGAGAGGGGAGAATCTTGGATCTGTCTACTGGTGGATCCTCTTTCATACAGATCCTGCCTGTTGCTACGATAAAATTCATTAACTTATTCCCAGTAGTATAAATAGAGGTATGCAAAGAATACAGCCGCATAGAAGCCGAAGGTCTTAGAGGGCCCTTAGATGCTCTGCCGAATTAGATTTACATGTTTAAATTTCTAATTCAGAAAAAAAAATAGAAATAGACTGGTTATTTTTTTTCATAAAAACATATATACAATTTTTCTATAGAATGGAAAAAAAACTAGAAATTAACTGGTTATTTTTGCTTTTATAAAAACATATTGTTGGGTGCGTACGAGTTCGTAATGGATTGAATGCACCAGGTCGTTAAAAAGTTAACAAAATTTATTCTTTTCACAAGAAATAAAATAAAACACTGAAATATTTCCTCAGAGATATTCGTACAATATCACAATATCTCAAACCTTAAACAGAATTCACTTCAAAACAGATAAAGTTAATCCAATCTCACAGCGAATTCGCTACAATCAATCACAGCATTAAGTAAACAAACAGTTCGCTTAAAACACCTACAACTACAACTGAACTGAGAATGGCGAGGTGAGTGGTTCGAAAACCAGGGTGCATGGGTCAAAGGACCCTACCCCTCATCGAATGCATAAGTATGATTCTAATAAATTGGCAAGTACAAAATAACTTAAAAATAAGTATAATAGATTTTTTTTAAATATATAATTATATATATGAAAAGTACTAATTAAAGTAAGTAAAAACAAAAGGAAGGGGGGGCTATTCTCAATAACTTGCCCTATGAAAAGTAAAATTTAAAAGTAAATAAAGCCATTCAAAATTCCCAGAAAAAACCGAAAATGTCTGTTTAGAAAGAGAAGGCCGCTGAGCTGGTAACACACTAATTATACAACTGAACTGAGGGGTTTCAAGTCGGCTTTTATAAGCTTTTTTAATTATTTTCTAGAACATTCTGGTAAAACCTCGATTTTTGTGGATGGCAACCGCAATTACGAGATTTTTATTTATTAAATATTAAATGCACGCGCTCTTTTATTTTTACATTTCCGACGTAGCTTTCTCTTCAAAAGTCGTCTGCGTTGCACGGGAAAATGAAGCAATTTTAATTACAATTCTAAATAAATACAAAATCCGTAACAATATACACATTTTTTTTGCAGAAGCAGAACCAATGAAGGAACAATAAAAACAATAGTAATATAGGAAAAATAGAAGTAAACTGTTTATTTTTTCTTTCATAAAAACATAATCAACATTTTTTTACAGAAGCAAAATCAATGAATAAACAATAAAAAGTAGTATAAAAGTTCTAGTAGTAATTTACTAACAATAAAAATAGTTAGTAGTAATTTAGAAATAAACTGGTTATTTTTGCTTCCATAAAAAGATATAATTTATTTGCTATTATTACTCGTAATTTTTTTACAGAAGCAAATCAGAGGTTTGTGTAGTTAGTTATTCATAGGGGCGATGTGAGACTCTTTACGGTTTTCGTCTTAGCCCCTTAACAAACTTCGTTTCAACCTTCGTTTCAGCGCTTCATTTCTGTGTAAATACAGATACAGTGTCTCACGAAAGTGATGGAACACTTGTGCTTTACAAAAGGAAACTGTAGTAAAATAAATTTTAAAAAAAAATGTAAAAATTTTTTGTGGGTGTGTTTCATACTTAAATTTAGTAACAATTATTACATAACATACATTTTCTCAAAATATTAAAATATTAATTTAATAAAAATACAATTGTTTAGAACGGAGCAAAAAATGGCTCACATAAGTGATGGGACACTTACTTTTCCATCAAATATTTATCCAAACATTTTGCTTTTTAAAAGGTTTTAATATTTTGTTGGATTTCCTTTTACTTTTAAAACATTATTTAATCTTCTTGGGATGGATTCGACTCATTTTTTTGTGATTTCTGGAGTGATTTTACCCCATTCTTCTTGGAGCACCGATTTCAATTGTTGTTTCGAAGAAATGGTGTATTTGCAAATTTTTGATTCCATTTCTTGCCAAATATTCTCTATGGGATTTATGTCTGGAGATTGTGGTGGTGTTTTTATTATTTCAGGACAGTTATACAGCAGCCAGAGTCTAACGTTCAAAGCAGTGTGCTTGGGGTCATTGTCCTGGTAGAATTTAAAATCGTTATGAAGGTTCAGTTTTCGTGCTGAAGATTTAAAATTTTGATTTAATATGCCAATATACTTGTACTGATCCATTATACTGTCAATAAAAACAAGATTACAAACTCCAGCGGACGACATACACCCCCATACCATAACTCCTCCTCCACCATGTTTTACTGTTGGCACCAAGTTCTGTTTGCGAAATTCTTCCCTGGGTTTTCGCTATACCAAGATTCTACCGTCAGAACGAACCAAATATATTAAATTTACTCTCATCAGCAAATATAACTTCATTCCAGTAATCAGAATTCTTATTTATGTTGGATTTTGCGAAAGCCAGTCTGAGTTTTCTATTCTTTTCACTTACGAAGAGTTTTTTCCTGGCTGCTCTACCGTGATATCCAGTAGATCGAATTACTCTTCTAATAGTCTCAGGATTAACAATTACTCCATATAATGCTTGTAAATCAGCAGCAACTTTAGGAGCACTCATTCTTGATTTTTTTTTTAATATTTCGAACGATAATTCGCTTTATTCCATTGGATAGCTTTGATGGTCGGCCAGGTCTTCTTTTATCCTGAATCATATGATTCTTTTTATATCGTTTAATGATATTGAAAACTGTTGAATGACTCAAGTTAACTGTTTCAGCAGTTTCTCTAATAGATTTTCCACTTTCAATATTCAAATTATTAACTAATTTTCGAATTTCAGGCAAAGTTTCTTTTCGTTTAGCATTCATGGCTGCACAGAGTAAAAAAACACAAAAATCCAAAAACGAACTGGAGAGAAATAATGCAGACGATTTTATAAATTATTGCCAATTGCTTTTGAGTAAAAATAAAAACCCCCAAAAATATTTTTATTGCTTACTTCAGACGATTTTTGTTGCATAGTCCAATGGTGTCCCATCACTTATGTGAGACCTTTTTGGCTCCGTTCTAAACAATTGTATTTTTATTAAATTAATATTTGAATATTTTGAGAAAATGTATGCTATGTAATAATTGTTACTAAATTTAAGTATGAAACACACCCACAAAAATTTTTTACATGTTTCTTAATTTATTTTATTACAGTTTACTTTTGTAAAGCACAAGTGTCCCATCACTTTTGTGAGACACTGTAGGTGGCATCAGGAATTGTCCAGAAATAAAGCTGCACAATTGTCAATTGAAAGCAAATTCGAATATAAAACAAGTTGCTTATTGTTATTCTGATTCCCTGCGACAGGAACACTTTCAAGTCGCTAATGATGAGGGCCATTAGTGATTATGCGCTAGTGACAATACAATTTGACGATCAGGATTATTACGAAAGCAATTTTCCAATTTCTAGAGACCACTATCGAATCTATTTAAACGATGTTTTTACGTGATATCTCTACGTACGAACTTCAGGAAACATCCTTTTGAACGAATTGTAAAGTGGATTTAAAATGGATTCAAAAGAGATTTTTTTCCGTGAGGTTTCTATATACGTACATCTGAACAAACGTACTTACGTACGTATATATAAATTAGCAGTATGTATGTATCTCCAAAACGAATAGCCGTAGAACATTTAAATTTTCAGCTGTGCACCCCCCTTTTTTGTTGAAATCGGCTGCACCAAACATATATATATATATATATATATATATATATATATATTTCCACTCTATGCGGCTCGTTGAGCTCATTTTTTTTATTCTTTTATATTGTTAAATTATACATTTTTTGCTTAAAAATGATTGAATTATGTTGTTCTTATCCTCCGGTTAACATTTTTATGCCTTTAGTTAATCTGCATGCAATGGTTGTAGAATTATCAAAAAATTAAAAGTAGCGCTAGGCCTAACGAGGCTGTAGTTGTTTACATTTGAAACTCTTAGCAGAGTAGTGAATTAAGTCAGTTGATGCACCAGCTTCAGTATTTTTCTCCCAATCCGGCTAAGGGTTCATCTTCCGTTTTGTGCACCGAACATTTTGTCTTCTTGCCCGCTGACCGAATTACTTATTTTGGCATGGAAAACTCTAATTAAAAAAAAAATTTAACTGTTTTCTAATTGTGTTTGGTGTTTTAGGTTTTCTGCAGTTTAAATTTTAATCAAGATGTTTCGAGGTTTATGTATTTTTGCTTACCGTGAAGTGAGAACTGAATTGATTGAACCAGAAATATACACCTCTAATGAAATTTGCAGAAATAAGCTTAAATGAAGGGCAGCAAAAAATGCATATAATTTAATGTGTATAATTAAGCTGAAAATGCAGTCATGTGGTGTAGACATCCAATATTTTTTTTACATACATCTATGATGCATTTAACTGCACTATTTCCGAAACTACAGTCAACAACCGACAACTGACTAAATTCCGAAATATCAGTTGTTTCATTTCACTAAATTTTAAATTTGAGCTTTCTATAAATCTTACACTACTTATCATAAATTAAGGAAAAATCACAAAAATCACGATTACTTAAAAAGTTACACGTATAAGTTTATGAAACTTATGCACAATATACAACACATAGTAAGGTATCAAATAACATAAAAACAAATCACCAGACAAAGGTGGTATAGAAATTAGTATATGTATCAAATGAACAAATCGAAGATGTCAGTTTGCTATAGGAAAAGTACCTTCAATATGGAATATGATCGCCTCTAGAAGCAATACAGCACATACAGCGATGTGTGATGCTTTCAATTATGCGCTCTATCAGTTCCATAGGAAGCGAGAGCCATTGCTCTTGTAAAGTAGTTGCAAGCGCGGCAAGAGTCTGAGGGGGCAGATTGAGAGCAGCTAGACGTCTCCCTAAAGCATCCCAAACGCGCTCGATAGGATTCAAGTCCGGGGATCGAGCTGGCCACTTCATGCGCATAATTGTTTCCTTTTGAAGATAATCATCTACGATACGAACCCTGTGTGGTCTTGCGTTGTCGTCCTGTAACAGGAAAGCATCACCTATTGCCTCGGCATATGGGTGCACATAAGCATCAAGGATTTCATCTCTATAAACCTGAGCATTCACGGTTCCCCTTGGAAAGACATGGAGGTCTGTGCGTCCATCCAAAGCGATGCCACCCCAAACACAGACACTGCCTCTTCCGTATGCATCTCTTTCACGGATGTTTGACGGATGATAACGGGTTCCAGGTGCTCTCCATATCGAATATCGCCCACTATCGCTTTCTAGACTAATCCTGGACTCATCCGTAAAGAGCACAGCCCTCCATTGATCAGGCGCTCAGTGGACATGTTGTCGTGCCCACTGTAAACGGTCCCTCCTATGGCGTGACGTGAGCGTCATGCAAATGGCTGGTCGCCTCGCATACAGACCACCTTCGTGAAGCCTTCTACGAACAATTGACTTTGACACCAACCTTCTGGTGGCTGCAGCAAAGGAGGATCTAAGAGGAGTCGGAGTAGCGGTTCTATTCCTGCGTGCACATAATGTCAGATATCGGTCATCAGTGATAATTGTAGCCTTTGGTCGTCCTTGGCTTAACCTCCTAGATGCCGAATCTGTGGTTTGAAATTGCCTCCAAAATCTATGAACCACACAAGGACTCACATTTAACCATCTGGCCGCTTCTGTTTGACTTTGTTCTGCCTCTAGTCTCCCAGTGGCTCTCCATCGTAGTTCTGCAGCCAGATGATGCCTGGAGATCATTGTTACGAATTGGATATCTCAGATTTCTGATGTCACTATCAGAGTGAAATATGTGGGCTTGCTGTCAAACATGGACTTTTATGCTCCTCGCAGATGACGCAGCGCCACTAATTTGCATATTGCAGTTTTACTCAGCTACTCTTACTTCGCAACATATTCAAATTGTACACGGTTTGGCTTATTTTTGAGGGAGTTATCGCTATTTTTGTGATTTTTTCTTAATTTATGATAACCAGTGTATAATAATCTTACACTAATCTTTATTAATTTCAGAATTTCTGTTGGTGAGGGTATCGTCTGAGAAATTAATTTTCAGAATTTCGTTGTCATATTTACCGTTTTTATAATAACTGGTAAAACAGAATTTTCTCCAATGGTATATGGTTTGTTATTTTTAGCAACCAGATGTAAAACTTCATATAATGTGAGTATATATTTTTTCGTTAACAGTTATAAATGTCTCAAAATACTATTTCTCTTTGTTTGCAGATATTTTAAGTCGTTCGAAATATTCTTTGGCGTATTGACGCACGAATGATGCTTGGATTTTAAAATGCCTTTT
Organism: Stegodyphus mimosarum; assembly: GCA_000611955.2. Taxonomy (NCBI): domain Eukaryota; kingdom Metazoa; phylum Arthropoda; class Arachnida; order Araneae; family Eresidae; genus Stegodyphus; species Stegodyphus mimosarum. The sequence continues at coordinate 162,107 of KK119721.1, read as the reverse complement.
TAATTTTCGTGGTTTTCATACTCTCCGTAGTCAAAACGTATTATTGCAAATTAAACAAGGAAGTTTTTTGTCGCCCCTCAAAATTAAAGCTAAACTGACGAAACACCTCTTCAGATTTTCTTTTTCGAATTTTAGAAGCCTCTTTCTGGTTACCAGATTCTACTGTAATACTAACATATGCGTTATTACCTTTGTAACTCAAGTTTTTACCATTTACCTATGGGTAAAAAATTTTCTCCTAAAAAATAAATAAAATAATATTTCTCATAACAATTATTCAAATAAATACCAGCATTAGCGCGTAAAACAACAAAATACAGTAATGTATTGCATTTAATAATACATTATTATTAATAATAATATTTAATAATACATTTGTGGCGATCACGTGGTTCGGTGAAGCCTGGTTAGTTGCTTGCTCGTGTCGCCATCTATATTCGCCAGTTGAAGTGTTGCGTCGCATGAGCGGGACTCAATCTTGGCTCAATTTACTGGGAGTCGAATTCTTTACCGCTAGCCCAAAAGAGCTCTGTTGTGCTAGGTTCAAGAATTCTAACTCTTTCAAATTTGCGATGGTGGAGTTGTTCTCGAGATCGGTCCGCCGCACATTATTAAATACAACATTAATTTATTATTATTAAATGTATATTAATTACATTATTAAAAACATTATTACAATTTACATTATTTAAGCATAATTATAATAAATTATTACAATTAATACATTATTAAATATAATATTTATTTTATTTAATCAATATTATTGAATATAATACATTATTGTATGTTTCAATACTTAAATATAATTTACAACTAGTATTACCATTTTATAGTTGCACTGCAGAGAAAATGGAATAGATTAAATTAAAGATAATAAAGGGATTGCGATTAATGTTTCTTTATTTAATTAAATTTTATTAATATTCCCAACATTTTGCTTTGCGATACCATTTAGGGTCACGACCCATAGTTTTAAGAAACGCATCCTAATAACTATCTATAAAAACTTTTAGAATTTGTCAAGTTTTAACTATGGCTGACAGATGGCAGCACTTCTTTATGATTAAAAACGGTTTGTTAACTTGGAGAATTAATGGATAGGCGTTAGTTTTTGTGCACAAATATTTAACTAAAGATAAATTTCTATTAAATATTAATTTTTTATATTAATAATATTATTAATATTATTATTTTTATTATTATAATATTATTAATATTATTATTTTTAATATTAATAATATTATTAATTAATTTTAAAGTTTACACTCAAAAATAAATCGCATATCTCTCATGTATTTCGAAGAAAATAATGCGTGTTTTAAAGTACTGAAATATTTTAAATTGTATGGTTCACAACTAAAACATTAGAATGAAAACTTATAATACCGTTTATTTTAAGCTTAAGTTCTGATTCACAATCTTTTCCTTACTCTATATATCGTAGAATTAAATTTTTTATCCTTTTCGCCTCGTATTTTGCCATATTATCCGCTCAGAATGAAGAATATTTTTATCCAAAGCTTAGCGGATATTCAGTATATAGAAGTTATAGCAGTGTAGTTAATTCGTCGCTAGCAAAGGAAACCTTTTATTTGGGCACTGAACAATTTTTACATTCTCAAATTTTTCGATTTGATACCTTGCATTTGAAAATACATTTGAAAGTGTTAAATATGTTCCAACACTTAGTAACAAATTTGCAATTTTGTATTACTTGCCACACACAAGCCCGACCACTTGTTAAAATTAAATTGGTGTTTAGAAAAAAATTCTTTTGTCGAAGATATAATGTCATCGATCGAATATTAATGAAAATAAAATGTATTACTAGTTAAAATATTGCAAAGCTTATTCTACCAAAAGCGATTAATCAACTTTATCAAAAACTGCACTGTGTTTTAGTCGCAGGAATAGAAATATTTAGGATATTTTTGCATAAAAATTTATATGTAATATAAATATCTTGAAAGAATTTTCTACTAAAAAAAGATTGCTGTGTAAGAACACGCTAAGAAAACTTAACACTACTTTTTATTTTTCTACAAGTTAATAGTTTCATAATTAAATGATTATTAGTCTCCGCGACTTCATTTCCAAGTAATTACTTCTCCGCGACTTCATTTCCAAGTAATCTAGCCTACGGCAGTGTGCTGTCGCCATCTATTGGTCGTAATGTCAACAAAATATTTTAGACAGTTGAGAGTGCACAAAATGAAAAATAGTTGTAGATAGAATACTCATATTATTCTTAACTCATATTCATGTATGTACATGTAATTGAGCATAAATTAAGAAAATATATTATTATTCATGCGTTCTTTACATTCCCTTTCCACAAGCCCTTACTTTACTTTCTGTGAAATTTTTTGATGTAACAACAACAAAAATTGGTAGCCGTGTTTTTTTTTTTTAATTTTAATTTTCTTTTCATTATAAAAAAATTATTTTTTTCCAAAAATTCCCTTGTACATATTACAAATATAAATAACATTTGATTTACTTTCGCATCAGATAATTTGAAAATCTCTCTCTATTTTTTAATTTTACAGATAAAGCTCAAGATACACCCACGCATCGCACCTTATTTTTAACATTAGATAAAGTATTAACAATTACTAAATCTGATTTCCTTAAACTCAATATTAATGCAACTTCTTTAAAACTCTATATTAGATCCACATATGTCATATATATGTTTAAAACTCTATATTATATCATATGTTTAAAACATATGTTTAAAACTCTATATTATATCATATGTTTAAAACATATGTTTAAAACTCTATATTATATCCACAATGAGTGGAATATTGAATTTAGAATTTGTAATCTTTTCAAAAATATTTTCCAAATTAACTTTTGCCAAAAAGCAATATGAAGGTAATAGTCTGAAATGATCAGATTTTTATTTCGATGTCGAGACTTATTTGATGGCATTTTAACTCAAATGAAAACCTTCAGATAATAATAATTCCCTATAATATTCGTAGAATTTTTTTTAATTTAATATTTTATGAATGTCACAAGGTTTAAACACAAGATCTTCTGTTAAATATTATTAAAAAAATGAATAGTTAAAAATTTTTAATTTTTAGTTTTATTCTTCATGTATATGTATATAAATTATTTTTTACATATAAAGTAAATATATATAAAACAAAAATACATATCTATGAGGGCATAAAAAGTAAAAATTCAGTATGGCAATACGTGAATACTCCCTATACAAAAACAAATTTTAAAATTTGTGAAGAGCTCCTTTTATTTGGGCACTGAACAATTTTTACATTCTCAAATTTTTCGATTTGATACCTTGCATTTGAAAATACATTTGTAAATATGTTCAAAACGTAAGTGAAAATTAAATTCAACATTTTTAAAAAATACGGTAAAAGAATTTTTTTAACGATTAATGATAAATAATAAAGATTGCTTTGAATTGCCAAACAGAAAAACAGGTAAAGGGAGACAAGCTAGGAAAACTGAATTTAGAAGAAAAAAAAATTTCGACTTCTTTGAAAAGTAATCTCAAGTGTAATCAAATCAAATATAAAAAGCAAATACAAGTAGAACCAACAAATCAATGGTGTTTTAACTGATACCCTCACGGAAGCTATTTTGGCGACAGATTTGGCGAGATATTTGAGATGGGAAGTTGGCGATAATTTCGGCGGTTTCAGCTGCGCTGTTCTTGAGTAGCTGGCTGCAGCTGCATCGTATTCCGGACCATGTTTACGATATGAACTGTGATAGGCTTAGGAATTATTTATTTTATTTCTTAATTTGTATACTAAGTATAAGCATTTAAATGACTGATTTGTATTATTGATTTGCTGGGGATTAGAACTGTGTATGTTTTGTTGTACTTTTTTGTTGGGATTTGTAAAGAAACATTTGTGCAATTTCGGTGACCCTGGTGTCAGCGGTATGATAATTAGCAGTACTAGATATTTTTGGTTTCTAGTTAACAGGTACGTTTTTCTATTTCTAGTTATGTAAAAGTATTATTTGCTTGTAAAATGTATTTCATTGTTACACAGGTACAATTATTACAGATTTCTAAAGTGCTTCTTCCGGCAGTGTTATTCAAAATTTTCGTATGCATTTGTTTACTTTTAAAACGGTTAATCTGACATTTTTATCCTTCAGTTAAAGATATATATTAAATATGTATATTACAACTTCTTTAACCGAAGATAAGTTGAAACAATATTTTTATACTTCGTGTGCTTTTAAATTATGTCTTCTGTGCAGACAGCATCAAATTTATGATGCTACTCATCTTGTTCTCTATACTTCTGTTTTTAAAGTTCAGAAATATTGGAAGGCTAAAGATCTAATGGCCTCATAGACAATCTTCTGGGCATTTGTAATGAATAAATATGTTATATTTGATCAAACGAATCCTTGAGTGGGGTTAGATCAAGTTTTAATGTATAATATATATAATCTTTATATGTGGAGGTGGAAGAATTTTATCTTTCATTTGGTTTGCAAATAAAAATGGGCTAATTTATATATATTTAGCAAAGTAATTAATGAATATTTAATATTTTCTTCTTTGTAATTTAACTGCGCTTCTGTTTATTCATTACTGGAAACAAATTTTAAAATGTTTCTGTTTATAGATATTTATTAATAAATAAAATTACTATTGTGCGAATTAAAATTTATGTATTTATCGTACTTTAACTTTTTCTCTAGTTAATTCTGCATTTATGAATTGTGAAATAGTATTTATTTTAAATTAGGTGGTCAATATGCTTTGATATTAAAAAGTCTTCGATAAGCTTTAACAATAAAAAACAACATGCATAATTCATTCCGTAGAATTCTGTCCCGAAATTCTCGTAAATTTCATAGATGCTGTCATGTTTCCTATATACTGTTTGACAGGATTTTAGAAATCTGGGAACATTTAAGAAAAGGTAAATAAGGTGTGTGCATAAATATATAAGGTAATTTTTAATAAGGCATATTCAAAAGAAATTATTATTTGTCGAAAATACAGGTGAAAGAATAGAGAACTTTTCAGTCTAACGTGCACGAACCGATTTAAACGCGTTAAAAAAGCGTGATTAATATTTTTTGTTTTTTTTTATATTGTGTTATTTATCATGTTCATCCTGTTTATTATTGATCAATGAAATTTACGAATTTTCCTTTTTTTGGAACTCGTTTCTCTTTTATTTTTCAATTCAGAAAATTGTATGCATGGCCAATTCCATATTCTAAATATCACAGCCCGAGGATTCAAAAGTGAAAAATTATGCAGCGTTTAGAAGCCTGTTACCGTTCTCATGTTGTTGCCCTTTAATCTGCATTAAAATAAGAATGAGCCGTTTTCCGACGTTTTTAAATAAAGTGATGCTGATCGTTTGGATGCAGGAAAACTTTCGTTTATGGATATACTAAATGCTAACTAACGAAAGGTCAGAAATAAAATGATAAAATTCAAGTTTCCACATGTCCACCAGATGTTAAAACAATCTTCCTTGTAAATCGGCATACAAATATCAGATATAAGCCAAGTCCCACAGCTTCGAAATCTAAATGCTTGAAAAATTAACCCTAAAGTGGAAGTAGACTTTGACGAATACATGAATCTAGAAATTTGCCGTATATTAATTACTTCATTATAAAAGTGGTATCATTATTCAAAAAAGGGGAAATCGTATTCAAACGATATACAGTGTTTGCTTTACTAGTCCAAAGGGGCAATTTGCCCAAAAGGACTATTAATTTCCTTTTTGGCATTTTACGTTGATTCACTATCAAGCGTTGTATCGCTTTTCAAATTGTTGCCACGTAATATTATCGCCCTGTATTATATTTAAAGAAATTAAATAATGAAGAATCGGCATAAATGTAAGTATGTTTCTCGCATTGTGATAAAACAACGGTACCTAGAGCCATCAAATTTTGAATGCCGTAATCCTACTGCCAATATGGGCATCTGGAAGCCCGAATTTGGAATTTGTTTCATTATCTATTTCATATTTTGTAATACTTTAACGAAATTTTGATGAACAAACTCAAACGATTTAAAAACGGGCAATGGCAACACTCTACGGAGGAAAAAAAAGAACCTTTTTATCTCTAGCGCACGGAACTGTGTTTTGGAAATTCTAAAGATATGTTCATTTTAAAATTATTTTGCGATATTGCTCTTGAACTGAGTTTTATGATTTAAGTGCGAAGAACATGGTATTTAATAAATAAAGGTAACACACTAAATGTTAAAAAAACGCCCCTTTGGACGTAATTTAAAAATCTGATTTTTTTTTTTTTTATTTCTATTTCATATATATGTAAACTAAAACAAGCGCCAAATTTAAAAAGCGATGGGGTTGTGCGGAACTCTTGTATGTATTCTAAGGTTAAAAATCTACAACCTCTGAGGTCCAGAGTAAGTTACATTCTGATCTCGGATCACGATGTCGTAAATCACAACTGGGAAACGCCAGTGGAATTTTTTTTATCTTTCTTTTAATGCGTAAGATTTCTAAAAGAACTTTATACTTTTTTTTAGTTTACATTCCTTGCAAAGGTTACATTTTTTTTTTTTTTTTTTTTTTTTTGCTTTGTAAATACAATAGTAATTGTAAGTAGTAATAGGCGATATTTTTTGTAATGATTGATGGAAAAGAAATTAAATTACATTAAAATCGATGGATTACTGCTATGTATAATCGATATAGTGGTAAGGGGAGCGAGCCTACTGTGGATTCGAATCTAACTATCCCTCCTCTTATGCTCATAGCCAACGTATGCTTTAATCAAATAGAGCTGTAAAAAAAAATAGCACCGTCGAGAAAAATCCATCCATCATCGAGAAAACTTACAAGAAAATGGTTAACAGTACGATTTTAGACAAGAAAGACACTTAGTTAATTGTTTTATAAGACGATCCCGAAAGCCAAGAGGATAAATGCTAATAAAATTATGTTTGTTTGGTATTTTAGAATGTTTGAAAGAATTAACTAGTTATAATTGCTCGGCCCTCATGTATTTCTAAAAAGGACATTGAACCACTAACATTTTACTCAAAATTATGGCAAATGAATTATATTCTGACGTTCAGCCTGTAATGTGGCAATTGTTAATAAACGAGACATTGTCCTCTAGTCATTTTATGAAGCTTAATGCTGCATACTATGGTAGCTTTCGAGTTCATGTCTGTGTATCCTTAACAAGATAGGACGGATAGCATTTTTCAAATGCTTTATATCCCTGCAGTGCCAATCGCAGTATAATAGGCAAGAATTTTGAAACTGCTGTCTTCTACTTCACAAGGAAATTTTCAGCTAAAAAATAAATAAAATTTAAAAGAAAGTATGCCATAATTAACGTAGGATCCACTTCATGACTGGTGCATAGATGAAGTAAAACAAAATGCCGAACTGTTTTGTATAACTATTCGAGTGTCGTAGACATTATGAGATTTAGGATTCTTGTTCGCTAGCCCGTGAAGAATGCTATCATCTACCGAATCTGTTCTTCCTGTATCAACTAAAAGATACCTTACCTTTCAGAACCTTGACCCTTAAAGATCCATTCATTTGTGCCTTCTTTTCAATATTTTACACCTTTTCATAATTTATTATTACGTTGAGTGTTTTCACCCTGTGATCCCGAATTCAAGTTGCACGCGCTCCAAATGCACGATCTGACGGTAGCTGATGCAGTTAAAAAATAAATTAATTAAAAAAGAAAATTCTGAAAGGTTTCAGATTTTAACCTATGTCCAAAGAGGCGTTTTCTTGACGTTTTGTGTGTTACCTTTTTATATTAAATATCATGTTCTTCGCACTTAAGCCACAAAAGTCGGTTCAACAGCAGTATCGCAAAATAATGTTTAAATGAGCATATCTTTAGAATTTCCGATACACAGTTCCGCGCGCTAGAGATAAAAAGCCCCCCGTAGAGTGTTGCCATTGCTCGCTTTGAAATCGTTGAGTTTGTTCATCAAAAATTCGTTAAAGTTTTGCAAAATATGAAATAGATAATCAAACAAATTTCAAATTCAGGTTTCCAGATGCGCATATTCGGGTGGAAACGTACGTTATTGAAAATTGGATGGCTTTAGGTACCGTTGTTTTATCACAGTGCGAGCAACATATATACATTTATGCAGATTCTTCATTATTTAATTTCTTTAAATATAATACAGGGCGATAACATTTGGTGGCAACAATTTGAAAAGTGAATCGGATATTTATAGTGAATCAACGCAAAATCCCAAAACGAAAAAATAGTCCTTCAGGGATAATGCACCTTTGGACTAATAAATAAAAGTCTGAAAACTTTCAGATTATTATAATACACTCAAAAAGGGCGTTTTTTTAACGGTTTGTGTGTTACCTTTATTTATTAAATATCATGTTCTTCGCACTTGAAGCATTAAATTCAATTCAACACCAATATCGCAGAATGATTTTAAAATGAGCATATCTTTAGAATTTCCGATGCACAATATCACGCTGGAGTTTTTTTTTGTTTTCCGTACAGTGTTGATATTGCTCGCTTTGAAATCGTTGAATTTGTTAATTAAAAATTCGTTAAAATGTTACAAAATATGAAATCGATAATAAAACGAATTCCAAATTTGGGCTTCCAGATGCCCATATTCGGAGGAGGATTACGTTATTCAAAATCTGATGGCTCTAGGTCGAATTGGTCTGATGGCTATAAGCATATATGCATTTTTGCACATTCTTCATTATTTAATTTCTTTAAATAAAACACAGAACGATAATATTTGCTGGCACCAGTTTGAAAAGTGATACGGGCATTTACAGTGAATCGACGCAAACTGCCAAAACGAAACTAACAGCCCTTCTGAGCTAATGCTCCTTTGGTCTAGAAATTATGAACAAAACAAAATTTGCTAACTAAATTAAGAAACAAATTCTATATATTTGTCAAAAAACATGCATGTAAAAATGGCGCAAAGAAAAAATTCAAATTTATGTGTATTTCCTGCTTGAAATCTAAAGGTTGGCATCAGGAAAACATTTTTTTTTTTTTTTTTTGTGTCGCAATTTGTAATTCAAGCGTATTGCCAGCTAAACATTAAAATTTCCGGATTGTCATTTATTTAAATAATTGTAATATATTGAAGTAACTACTAAATAATTACTTTTAGCTTAAACAAATTACAGAAACTTTCCTAATGGAACAAAATTTGAGAATAAATAAGGACAAACTATTAGATTCTTTTACTTATTAAATTTTGCTATGACACATGCAGAAAAAATGCATGTATTTATATGTAAATAATTATAAACTTTCTTATTTCTTAACTGCAACTTTTAGGTACAACACCTCATTTCGGTTTTGATAAAATTTGTAAAACTGGAAAAAAATTACTGGAAAAAAGACTGTTATGAATTGTAAATACTTATCGGCGAGTCTGGCTCTTTTTTTAGACTTAACAAGTTCATCTGCAGGAGGGGGGGAGGTGACTGTTCACATATCTACAGCCAGGTTAGGTTAGGTTAGGTTATTCAATTATGGCAAAGTACACGAGGGCTATCTGCCTAAAGGGAGGGATGCCTTCGTGGAGGACTTTCTAAGAGAAACTGGCCTCGTATACACGTTACACATGAGGAAAACCACGAAAACGCCCATGCAGCCAGCCCGTTCGCGGGATTCGAACCTCGGACCGAACTACCAGTGTTCAGCGTCTTTACCGCTCGGCCGCTGGTGGGCCTATCTACAGCCAGAAAAGCGATTGAAGGTTTTACAAATCTGTATCTTTAAATTTTTGAATAAGATATGAGGACATTACTTAAGTTCGTTTATAGTGCAATGAAAATAATGTAAAACTTGAAAAACCATTCAAAAAATTAAATTCTTGCCATAATTATTAATGCCATAATAATACCAATTAGTTTACTTGAAATGTATGCGCGGGCCGCATGAAATTGCTTCGACGGCCGCATGCACCTCGCGGGCCGTCAGTTTGAGACCACTGTATTAACCGATACATCTAGGCCCTGAAAATGATGCCATATCGCTCTGTAGATGAAGTGATCGTGAGGTTGATGAAGAATTTTTATTCAATCGCCTCATCTACTCTGAAATTAAAAAGTAAAATAAGGTAAAATGCGAAAGGGTTCAAATTTTAGAGGTCACCCGAAAGGGTTTGTGAAGGTTTTCTACGCTCTCGCTGAGCTCGCAGTCTACCAGTCTGTTCTTGCACTCACTGTTGCTAACTTTTATTTTTTTTTTATCTTTATAGCTTTGTTATTAAGCATTGTTTTCTTCGTAATACGCCATATATAGTTCAACAATAAAATCAAAAAAAATTTAAATTGTGCATAGCAGCATCTGTTTCATAAATCAATCACATTAAGAAGTAGGAAAACAATATTGTGGTAAATGAGCTGAGAAAATAATATTCCCGCCGTAAATCATTTTGTTACTACGCTGGGTAGCATGTTATTGATAAATTTCCAAATTACGTTGCTCGTTTATCAGTTCTCAGCAAAGAATCTGAGTAATCGCTTTAAACTTTATATCTTTATGTAAACAGATTGATTCTAGGCGCAGTTTCTAAGAGAAAAGGCTCATATTTATATTACACATGCAGAAAACCGCAAAAATTCCATGCTGCTCATCCGTTCGGTGGATTTCGAATCCGTGTTTAGGAGTTAATCCGAGCTACAGTGTTCAGGGGTCTTATGAAATCTGTAATGTAGTCTTTCTGTATGTAACATTTCGTATTTTTTTTATTCCTTGGAAAAGAGAAAAGTGGCTAAAATTTGCTCGAAATGCGTTCAATAATGATTATCTATCTACGAATGTATGATACATAATTTCAGAATAAAATTTATTTTGATACAGTGCGAGTTTCTAATCACATTTTATAAAAAGGAATTTTAGCAGTTTAAGAATTAATTAAAATTACCAGGGTCCCCCCCCCCCGAAGTATTAGACAGGACAGTTTTTATGATTACAGCCTTAGACAGGACAGTTTGTCGTAAGGCAGTTTAGCTAAGACAAGGCAGTTCTAGAAAAACGTTTGTACCTGTAACACTGTTTCAAGCACATTTAGTTCCCTCCTCCCAAATTGCTTACATATAATGAAAAAAGGCCTAGCCCCGAACGGGAAAGTCGCTGAACATTGGTAGTTTGACTTGGGTTCAATTCCAGGCGGACCGGCTGGCTGCATGGACGTTTTCGTGGTTTTCTCCACGAAATTGCACTATATATATATGTAACGCAGATAGAGCCAGTTTTCCTTAGAAAGCCCTCCATGGAGTTCTGTCTCCCGTTAGACAGATAGCATTTGAGTGAAATAAACCAAACCAGGTAAAGTAGCAAAGCTTCCTTGTACTGCAACTTGGCTAACGCTAAATCTGCTACAGCGAATAGAAATCCAAAAACCATACCTTCTTCAAAAACATTCATACATACTTTCGTTCGTGGACCTTTTAAATTTCCTTAACGTGTATTTAGAAGAACGGTTATTCGATTTTGGACCATAGTTCCGATCCTACCAAAATATCTCCATGGTGGTATGAAGGCGAATCAGCTAAAATCATGTCCATTATTTACAAAATCTATGCACAAAGTCTGGGACTTATCCTGAAACGGAACACTGCATTAAAATTTGAACTTTAGTTATTTTAGAATAAACTTTACCAGCAACCTGATTTTTGGTTACTGTAGAAGGCCAGGGGATATTAGGTAAATTTTTTGTAATTTGCAAAATGTTTCGGTGCAAGCCGCTGTCGGCATGTTTTGCGCGAGAAAAATGCCGGCGGGCATGTGGAATCCTCTTTGTTTCAAAAGATATTCGCGTTCAATGTCAAGGTTGATTACAAAACCGGAAGAAATGCGATTATTGGCATTAGTGTTCGCTGCTGCATTTGTCGGGAAAATGAGTCTCATTCCATTAGCCTAGCGTGGGAGAGGATTGAAGAGAAGGAAAAAAAATCTTGGCCCAAGTTTCCTTCATTCGTGCGTAATTTCTGCGATCTGGAACGAATAACCCGTTTCATGTGTGTATTCTTCTGTTCTCTTGTATGCGAAATTCATTTATTTCAACTGAGGTTTTTTCCTACACGTCTCCCCCCCCCATTCCGTCTTGTAATGTCTACTTGTGCGTCAACAATAGGTGTTGACTTTGAATCTGTTTACTTTCGTTTTCTTCACGTTTACTTACGTCATTTCTTTTTATTCTTCTTAAAACAGGTTTGCCTCCACTTGGCTTTAGACTTGCGACGCATCTATTTGAAATTCTGGTTTTCGTGGTCATGGCAATTTTTTTTATTGTATTTCTATCTTGAGAAATTAAACTCATATAATACTAATATGTAGTGTCTTGAATTTTCGATAACATGTCTGAAATCGCTGATTATACACAGCGCGTCTACAAAATTTAAGGATCATGTTCATATAACAGGAGGGGATTGGGGGGTGATCTGACTGGAGCGACCTCTCTGCATAAAAGAGCCGGCGTTTCATGCAAGTTAGCCATTGTTCATCAATATAATAAGAAGTTCCTAGCACCCTTATGTGACGTTCATTAGTTATCATGAAGAACGCAACTTTCATCAAGATAACTGACGCCCATGTGAAGATCTAAGTGAATTGTTCTTCAGCAAAGGTGCCGGCACCCATAGGAATTGATGTTTATAACATGAAGAATGTAATTTTCGTCAAGATTCCGAGACGTCTGTTTGAAGATCTTCTATGCGAACAGTTACCGACTTGAATAAAGGTGCTGGCACTGTTAGCCGTTGTCCATCAAGACGTGGGGTGCCGGAACATTTTATGAAATCCAGTTTATATAATGAAAAATGCAACTTTAATTAAGGTGCTGGGACGCCTATGGTCGGGTCTTTATTTTAGTAAATAGTCACCCAGGTGCATAAACGTGCTACTGAACTTCAGTTTAGAAAGCAACTTCCATCAAAGTGCCATTTTTTAGTTTATTAAAGCATAACGAATTATTAAGCATTATTTAGGATGGTTTCTGTCTTGGCAAAATCTCCATCTTAAAGGTGCCGACATCTTGACACAAGGGGTCTACCTTTTGCCGACGATGCCCTAGCATAAAGCACACTTACGGAGTTGCTACCATTATTAAAGTTCAATTTATGACTTTTGGTCGAAGTGCTGGTACCTTTGTATGAGAGCGTTTTTATCAGGAGTCTTGGTGAAATCTCGTCATAAAGGTACATACAAGATTATGAATTTATAACTTGGAGAAAGCACCTTTAAGATGGTTGGTAGCTTAGCGAACAATCGCTATCTTACATAAGGGTGCCGGGAACTGTAGTGACAAGACAGACCTACAGACAACGACACATCCGGAAATTCTAGAATAATCGCATAGTCCCAGTCATACAAAATCGTCTACCCTGCAGCACCAATACCTTCTTAAGAAGGTATTGGCAGTACAGACCGGCAAAGGGTGTCAGGTGCATTTTTCTTTAAATGTGATAGGGAGTACTACACACTATGGTCCCCATCTTGATTTTTTTTCCTTCCAAGATTGAATGCAAATAATTGGCATTAGAATACGTTACAGCTGCAACTGCCTTCTTCAGATGTTGAAAACTAGTGCAATCAGATGGACTTAAAACCAGAGAATGAGGTGGTTGAGTTATAGCTCAATACTAATACCTTCAAGCTTGGCTTTCACAGATGCATGTCGATAAGATTTTACACTGTGTTTAAACTATCAGATGACTATCCATCAGATGCGTGTCAGCACTGGCATTAAACAATCAAATGGCTTCGATCCAGACCTTCATAGATGAATGTCGATGAAGTCTTACGCTGTCTTAAAATTATCATATAATTTTCGGGCCAGGCTTTTACAGGTACATGCTGATGAGGTCTTAACGCTATTACTGAACAATCAGATGGGTTTCGATCCAGATGCTTGTTGATGAGATCTTACATTGTTATTAAACAATCAGATGACTTGTTTTCGAGTGGCATGCCAATGGTACTTGAATCTGCTAGGTAAATTCCAGATATCGTCTTGATTTACAATTTTTCTAGGTTTCAGAGCCTTTCAATATCAGATTCATTGCAGCCTGAAAATTTTAGAGAATTTTTCTGTGATATACCTTAAAAAGGGATCTAATCATTTTCGAATGTTTTTAAATATTTTGCATGCGAAGCTGTAGAATGTTTCACTTTTAGTTTATTTAAGCATAACGAATATTTTGCTAATTAGAGTTTTTACTTTACATGGACCATTAATCGGTTAGGTTTCACCAACCTTCCATCTGCAGAGATTTGAAACTGTTGTCGTAAATTACTTTGTCTCATTTTGAAGAACTTTATGACTGTAAATTCTCTCTAAGACGAATGTTAAAGGAAATAAAGCCTGTACCCATCTTACGAAGATCCTGCGCAAAAAATCGTATCTCAGATTTAAACAAAAGGAAAGAAAACGAATCATGAGGATGACGAGAAAAATAAATTCATGAAACTGGATATCGCTTTGTGATCTAGATAAATGACTCTGAGGCTTTGTTACCTCAACTTTAACGCGATTGTTTTCAAAGGAAGATGAATGACGCTGTTTTATTTTTTTTCGCAACGTATTCATCTTCGAAAACTGCTACAAAATATTTTGACTCCGCTAAGCATTCATAACGGACGTCGTGATATCATCTGCAACCTTGGCATTGCTCGATGTGGTGAAGGCCGAGCCGCTGTCTATAACTCTATTGTATTTAGAACCGTAACTTACACGGCCCGTAATCGACCACCTTTACACATACGGAAGACGTGAGCTCACAATACTGTTTTAATTTATGATTCCTGGATGACCAACGTGTATTACTGAAGTCGCAACAGCTCTTCACAATACGCCAGCATTTTCTGTACTGGTGGTGGTGGTAGAGGAAGAAAACAATAAGTACGTGGTTTCATTGAGTTGTGTCTAGTGTAATAAACACGTACGGCATGCAATGCTTTCTCAAAAGGAACTGCTGCGCAAAAAAACTTACGCTTTCCACAACCAACTTCTCAAATTCAAGGGTAAGGTGACTGACTTGTTTTACTTGTTTTGTTTTAAAATTACGTAGTTTGTTGAAGAAAAATGAAGTCCGTTTGTTGTTTTACTCCTCTAAGAAGGCTTATGTCCACGAGATGCATCAACGCTCTTGTAAAGGTAGCAAGAGGTTTTGGTAAGTCAGATTCAAGTTAATAATTTCCAATTTTTTACTTTATTCTGCATTCTAAATGTAGAATTTTGCTATTTGTCGAAAAAAATTTGTTTAATTTTGAAGAAACATGATCATTTACTTAAATTTCGAAGACTAGTCAAAGAATAGAGTGTAAAGCAAGGAATCCCCAAATCTTTCTGGCAGGCGATCCACTTCAAGAATTCCTCATCCCCTTCAGGTTAATTATGTAAGGGGTTAATCTTTCGCAGCCCCTTTATTGTTACACAATTATCATAAGACTCCCCGCAAAATCTAATGTGATTTTCAAATTGTTTATTTTACATTATTTTTACATTTGGCATTCATTATTTTTTACATCTAATACATTAATAAAAGTATTTTGACTTCAGTAATAAATTTTGCCACAAATTAATAACGCATAATAGTCAAAATAAATTACTAATAAGTCAGTATCTGAAAATTTAAAAAGAAAGACTCCTCCTCTTAGCGTTCGTATTTTTAATTCCAAAATTATTTCACTGACATCTAAAAATATCACTAAAAATGAAAATAGTAATTCAAATTATGATCTTGAATAAGCTACTTCAGTGTAAAAGATCTCAATTTGATAACAGATGCATCAATGTATTTTTGCAACAAACATAAAGTACAATTAATGACTTTTTTATACTAAGCATTATTTAAGATAAAAATACGTGAATCAAAATTTTAACTGTAATTGTAATAATTTTTAACCCTTTATTTGGTTATTTCGCCTTTGCGTCTATAAATAGTATCTGCTAATAATAAATCGCTATAAACTGCGTCATTTCAAAAATTAATCCATGTCGTATGATTTATGCATAACGCTAATGACAAATATATTTACATAACGATTCAGCCAATAATAATTTCAACTTTGGGAACCGAAACTTGAAATTAACCAATCAAAATAAAAGCTTAACTAAATCATTCTGAACGAGAACTTCATCGCATTCTCTTTCTTCTCTGCTGTTGATTCGCTTACCGCCTGCTGCTGCTCTTTCCTGCATCGATATTCATTGTTATAAACATGTGGAAAAGGTACAATTGTGATCAAGAACGGATATGCAGATTGCTCCCATTACCACTGCTGTGTAATTCAAGAATGTGCTTCTCAAGGATAAAATAGTGTTAATCAATATGCATGCTAATATGTTTTATGCACAAGGCCATTCGTCACTCCGTTATCATGTTCAAAACTAATTGCACATACATACGCATATACATACAGCATCAAATTAATTTTGAAATTTGAAGGTGGTAGTGTTAAATTATTTTACACATTAGTAATTTTTTAATTTATTGTTTCTGTAGACCCCCAATCACACCCTTTCAATGCTTATATCGACCCCTTTGTTTACCCCAAGTGTAAAGCAATGGCATCCGAAATCCTAGCTCATTTACGAAATTTATGAAATGTCTGGTACTCATTATTTACATCTGACGCTTTTACTATATGGCGCAAAAGCATATAGCATAACAAGACGGTTAATAAAATAATATCCAAAAAGACCAGGTGACAGTGATGGGTTTGCAGATGAAATTCTTGTAAGAAGAATTAGGAGATGAAGCCATTGTTTCAAGACAAGAAAATCATGAATTTTAAAGTGTCTGATTATGGAAAAAAGACCAATCGGAGATTCAGAATCAGAAAGCAGCTAGTAAATCACTTTTCATAGAGGAATACAAAAATTAATTGGTACAAGGGTAAAATTTCAAGAAATGTCAAATAGTATGATACAATGGAAAACAAAATTATGGATTAAATAGAAACGTTACATAATATAATACAATACCGTAAAATAATTATTGGAATTATCCTTCAATAGGTTTTGGAATCTTGCTGATGGCAGAACTTTGTGACTAATACAGTACCGTAAAATAATTATTGGAATTATCCTTCAATAGGTTGTGGAATCCTGGCTGATGCCAGTGCTTTGCGACTAGTTAATAGTTCTGGTTAGGTCTAATATATTAACTATTTACGTAGAGAAAAAACTGATTTGTGCCTTTTTCTTGCAAAGCATTTATCATATTTGTTTAAACTTTTAAACGTTTCACTACAAGAAGACCATCTTCAAGACGTGCTAGAAACATTAACATATTTTGAAAACTGACTTTAGTGAGTTTTTCTTAACTTCGTCGCTTACAGAGTTCTTATTAATCTCTACAGCATTTTAAATCTGAAAAATGTGAGGACATTAAAATATCTTGCTGAAAATGACACTTTGATTTCTCATTCTATGTAATCTTGGTTCTTATGCACTATCACAACCACCTTGACGGATTTTAAGGGGAAGAGGAAGAAGAATTATTTTTACCATGCAAAATTATATATTTCATGTATATTCTACGTTTAACTAATGTATTGTTTCAAACAGATAATCAGTAAACCTAATTACAAACAGGTTATGGTGGAAATTCGTCGCGATTGCTTTGAGAAAAAATTTAAAGTATTTTCATTTTAGCGATTTTTCGGCAAAGTGATGTATTCTTGCAAAAATTTTGTATCTGTTTCTTCTATTGCAGGAAAATTTTACAAGCACAAATTTTAAAATTGAGTTTAAGACAAAAAAAAACAATCATAATTTTTCTATAAAAACGTTGGAACTTAGATGAAGCGAAAAGAACGTATACGAAATTGGCGACGTCGGAAACTGAATATTTGTAATGCGCATGGTTGCCTGCATAATTGTTTTGCGCTTGCGTTTTACTAGAGTTTGGTGTATTCTGAAGGTTTGGCGATTTCTTATAAGGTGTTGCGATAATACGTAAGTACCGTAACCTTAATTTTGGTCTCGGTGTTATTCTACTTGCACGACGTTTGCAAAGAAATCTGTTACCTAGCAGTAACTCGTATTTATTACTCCAGGAGGCATTCTTAAATGCAATAATACCCTGAAGTTACATTTCTGCCGCCCAACCGGTATAGTGGTCAGCGTCACTGACTGCCGTGCCGAAGGGCCCAGGTTCGAATCCCGGAGAAGGCATGGGTGTTTGTAAATGTATAGTGTCCGTGCGGCATGGGACACTCTAATTATGCGGCAAGTCTTCTCGACAGGTTGTGGTAGAGAAAGAGGGGTGGGACACCCTCGGACCCGTCCCCCGCCCGGGATGCTGTTCATCAAAGTTGGGGGTGGAACTGAGCTAAATCGCACTGTCACCTGTAAGCTGCGCAAGGCAGGCGCAGCTTACAGGTGACAGTGCCAGGCCAACGGCAGGCGCAATCTTGCGCTGCAAACAGGTGACAGGCCAACGGCAGGCGCAATCTTGCGCTCCATGCCCACGAGGAATTTCGTGGGCTTCCGCAGCTTATACGTCAGATAAGTGAGGTCAGCAACAACAGTTAATTTCCAAATGTGCAGTTCGTTCCTAGATTGGCTACAGAAATCGAGACAAATTTCTCCATACACGCAATTTTACAATAGATAGAGTCTCAATGGAAGATTTAACATTCGCCAAAAAAAATATAGGGATTGTACTTTTATATGAATAGAATTAATTTATATGACAACTATGCATGATACAAAGGTTACTGATATTCGTAAATCCATGTATTATAATTCTAAAATTAAATTATCTATGTGGAATGAGTGTTTTTGAACACGAAAAGAAAATCCTCTTATTGGACGAATAAAGACTTCTTTCTTTAGTATCTTCTCCTAACAAGTCAGTGTATATTTTTTACTTCTTTTCTGGTTGTTGTAATCGATGCGTGTTCGAATTCATGACTTCAAGGATCTTCACCCCAGTTTTTGTTGTTTGCTTTGCTGTTGTGTTTTTTAAACTTTTCTATCGTTGTTTAGTGTCTTTGTTGTTTTAGTTGTGTAATCCTTTGTTTAATTTTGAAATCGCTGAAGTTTTTTTTTTCCTGTAGCCTTAATGGCAGATTCCTCAGTTTCTTAAGAACGATATGACTGAAATTTATAAAAAATCATCAAGTGCGATTTCTCTATGACGGGAATCCACGACGTCATTTTCGGTACTAATTTCCAAACTGGAATTCTCTTCCCGTAGCATTACTTCATCTATATAAAGGAAAAGGGGTTGAACATATTTTCCTGTATAATTGAGAGGATTTTAAACTGCGTATTTCGTTTTGCATGCAAGATACTGAAATAAATTCAGGTAATTATTAACTGTCAGTTTCTCTTTCTGTGTTGACAACGTTTGGTGTACCTCCCCATCGGGATAGTGGTTGGTGACTCTGACTAGCGTACCGAAGGGCCTGGGTTCGAATACTGTAGAAGGCATGGATTTTTGTAAGTGTATAGTGTCTGTGCGGTATGGGGCATTCTGAATGTGCGAGGAGACGAAAGTCCTATCGTAAGGTTGCTGGTATTGGAAGAGAGGTGGAAGATCCTCGGATCCGTTCCCTCGAGGTGCTCTCAGTCAAAATTGGGAGGCGGAACTGAGCAAATCGGGCTGTCACCTACATGGTGCTCAGAGCTCTTGCGACAGGCGCATTTGGCTCCTTGCCATGATATCTGTCGTGCGCTTGTGCTGATCTGTGTTAGACAAGGGAGACTGGTAACAACAACAATAGGAACGCTGGGCATGATATGCTTTCAGCATTTTAAGCGTTCTATAATACATTTGTTGGTGCACACGGTTGGTGTCCAAAGATTTTAAAAAAAAAAAAAAAACTTGTGCTAAAATTCGAAATTCCATTCTCACATCCAGGAACATTATAACAGATTACCTTCAAAAGTGTGTGTTCTCACCAGCAATTGAGTGGATAACATCGCTGAGTGCCGATAATTTGACCCGATAATCGGGCTGGCTGCATTTTGTAATTGACATTATGTGTAACATAAGCCAATTTTTCCTCAGACATCCTCCTTTATGTGTATCTTTAGAAATAAATCCTTCCTGAAGATATTCCTCCCCTTAGGCAGAGATGGCTAGTGTGCGGTGCCGTAATCAAAACAGCTCTGTCCATTAAAACGTAAGATCCATTGGTTTTTATGCAAACCTACGGTTATTTATCAGAATCGGTAGGCATCAGAATATCTTCGAAGCCAAATTACTTTTTTTATCATTATGATGGAAGAAAGATGACAGAAAAAAATCTTTTGCGTTGACGAATAAGGTGATAATTTCCAAAAAAAAATGATGGTATAAAGTATGGTCATTTAAATGGAAGAAAGATGACAGAAAAAATCTTTTGTGACGATGAATAAGGTGATAATTTCAAAAAATATAACGGTATACAGTATGATCATGTAAATAGAAGAAAGATGACAGAAAAAAATCTTTTGTCATGATGAATAAGGTGATAATTCCCCCCGAAAAATGACAGTATATTTGCGCAAGCTCAGATTTATGATTTTTTTTTTATTTCATGAAATTTGTGATTCAGATTCAGTGCTATTCAAATTATGTCGTGTGAGTACCTGAAGCTCCAGTTTCTCAATTAATCACTTTGGATTTTCTAATTTAGAGATGCCGTATCCTAGTTGATCAACCGAATGCAGTAAAATGTAACCTGCTTGTAGTTTTACATTTCTAACTATCTTTTTATTATCCATTATGAATGTTGGTTGAGACTCCGCCTCGCTCCGAAAAAAAGTAGGGGAAGCAATTAGATTTTAAATGCTCTGAATATAACGCATGCTTACAAGCTGTAAAAAATCTGTTTTGTACCACCCCATGACTTCCTTGTACGGAATATTAAATTATACGCATTTGGCATTTCCTTTACACTTATTGGATTGAATTAAATATACTTCGTATACCTGCTTTTGACAGCTGTTTTCCACTTTTTGACCTTTAGACTATTTAGGTCATTTTCAACACAGTCGACCCATCTCACCGGGGATCAACCCCGAGGTCTAATTCTCATGGGCTTTGCCAGAAAGATTTTCTTACAACACCGATCGTCATGTATTCTGGCCAGATGACCAGCCCACTTCTGTCTCTGTCGTTTGAAGAATTTTGCCACATCAGTTTGTCCATAGATCTTGTGTAACCCTAAGTTATATCTTCTCCACGATCCATTCACAGGGATTCCACCACGCAACGCAATACCCTCTCAAAAATCCCCAAAGCTTCCTCATCACGTAAAGTCAGCGCCCAAGCTTCCGAAGCCTAAGTCAGGAGAGATCTTATAAGGCTCTTGTAAAGAAGTAATTTAGTTCTTAACTTGGGAAAGCTGGATTTTAAATAGCTAGCTCGTCAGGCCATGTAAACATCTGTTTGCAGCAGATAATCTTTAAAATGTTTTTGGAAGTAATCTCATTTTTACAATTTATCTCCGCTTCCAGATAAGGTAAAACTGTAGGCTTTTTCAAATCTGTAGCTACTAATTTCTAAATGATTAAGTCGTAGTTTAAACAAGGCATATATTTAGTGTTATTTTCGTTAATAGAAAAGTTAAATCTGTTTGCACTTTTTCCAATGCCATGAATACCTGTTTAACAGTGCGGGCAACAGTGTAAACACTATGTACATAAGCCAGCAATTGAATAAACTTATTAAAAATATTTCCTCCAGTTACTGATCCGAGAATCTCTAATAACTTTTTCAAATGCAATGTTGAGCACGAGGCATGCCAGTGCAGTCCCCTGTCTGAGTTCATTCTTGACGTCAAGTTGTTCTGTAAGGTCATATTGTAAACGAATTTGTATCTTGGTTTCCTTAAAAATCAAAGCCACTGTCACTTAAAAGTCAATTTCTAAAGCCCCTTCCATTGTACATGGAAACATCGAAAATCATCCCTTATTAGGGATCAGCTAGTCTGTTAATGGTATCAAAATACTAGAGGAAGAATTTCTTGCTCAGTTTCTTGATTTTGATTTAAGGCAGCATTTCAATCTGGGAACCGCGTCTCAGAAAAGACAGTAAAGAATTGTTTTAAACGTACCAGACTTTTAATAAATAATAAAATAAAAGAAGATGAAGAGTTAAAAAACGTCTCCAACTAACATGAATTTTAAGAAATCTAACACTTGGGTGGATACTGATAAAAAACCACAGTGTCTAGGTGTCGTTTTCTAAGATGAATCCAAGCACATCATCTGATAACCTTTCTGAAGAAGGCAGAGCTAGTATCGGAGCCATATGGAAGACCGTCAGGAAAAAGGAACAAGAATAAATAAAATTACTAATAAAATCATTAATAATTTTAAAAAATTAATTAATTAATTTTTTTTAAATAATTAATGATTGAAGTGATTAAATATTTTAAATCAAAATTTAATAAAATGTGAAAAGCTAAATTAAAATTTAATAAGCGTTTTTTAATATAAGTAGCCCATATGAGCAGGTAGCGTCTAGACGATCAGCGTCGCCGTAAATCGATTAGTGTCAATCTTCTCCAAGGTGCGGGGAAGGTGGTTGAACCCCTTTATCTGTATGACCGTGTAGTGTCGGCACTTTTTGCTAGGCGTAGCACGTAGATAGAGAACTAGTTATATAACTATGAAAGCATACCTCCTAAGGCAGGCAGTCGTCGGGTTGCTTTGATGTGATAAATAATCTGATCAAGCATTAAAACCTTTGTGTTCCTGAACCTGGGTGCGATTGGACACAAGGCAGCACGCTTGAAATCCTCTGGCATTCTATTTGTTATGAAATGATCTTCCTAAACGAAAATTTTCATCCTTTTTTAAGGAAAACACGGGTATAATCCGTTTTCTGTGTTGACAGTCCCTCTTCCATGGTAGATGATCATCGATTCTTTATCAACAGCTACGTTCGGAATCTATGTCAGAATATGAAAAGAAAGAGTTAGAAACGGGGGCGGCTGCTGAAAGCTGCTTCCATTTCGTTAAAGCCCCCAAAACGGCAGTAAATCGAACTTTTCATAATCTCTTCTCATATTCATCTAAAACCGATGACAGTAAATGGGTCATTTAATGATGTTTCGGTCATATAGATATTCTACAGGCAACAGGAGAAGAAGGAGATAGTGGAAATATTGAGGTTTGTTATTTCGAAAATCAGATATCGAATATCTATTTCTCCGGATTACTATCGACGTCATTTTATGAAGGAAATGGTAGCTGTTTTGTCTTCGTTTGCAGGATAGATAGCACATGTAGAAGATTTTCTAAGAGAATCAATTGAGTGATTTCAGAAGCACTGGTGATAGGCAAAGTAATGGGAAGCTCTAGATATCTCTCATGACATCGAGCCCACCAGCGGTCGAGTGGTAACGGCCGCTGAACACTGGTAGTTCGACCAGCTGTGTTTCGTTTTCGTGGTTTTTCCTATGAGTAATGTGGATACGAGCCAGTTTTCCTTGAAACGTCCTCCACGAAGGGATCCCTCCCCATAAGCAGATAGCCCTTGAGTTGCTTTGCCTTAATCATTTAATCAAACCTAACGTAACTTCACGACATCGGAAAAAGTGATTTCCAGCAGGCGTTTCCGAAGTGGAAGACAGGATAACGATGATGTGTTGACACTATAGAGGAATGCTTTGAAGGGGTTAATGGTTCAATGTTTGTGTAATTGTAGAACTAAAGCAAGAATATAAAAAGTTCTTTTTTTTTAAACAGTCCTTTTAGTTTGCTTCCGTTAACCATCATGCCAGCAGGGCAGCCGTGTTTTCATATTTTTTCTGATATATAATGTAACACCCACCAGCGGCCGAGCGGTAAAGTCGCTGAACTCTGGTAGTTCACTTCGAGGTTTGAATCCCGCAAACGGGTTGGCTGCATGGGCGTTTTCATGTTTTTTTCAATGTGCAACATGTATAAGAGCCAGTTTCAATTAGAAAGTCCTCCATGAAGGCATCACTCCCTTAGGCCGATAGCCCTCAGGGCTTTGTCGTAATCACATAAGCCAAACCAGTGTAACACATTTTGAAACAGAAAACCTGTTTCCGTAGACAGATAGCTCTCTTATGCTTTGTTTCAATCAACTGAACTAACCTACGTCACTTTGATGAGGTTAACCTCGAGCATTCTAAACAGAGCAAATGCATGTACGACTTGTGTTTAATACACGTTTGATCTTGTAGAGTTAACAAGTGTTGTTGGCCTCTCATGTTAACAGTTTTGTACGCTATCCTGATTCGTATTGTGGCTGACGCTACTGGCTACCATATCGTTACGCCCTGCGAACGCTACTAGCTATTATTAAGCTTCGTCAAATCTCTGAGAAGGCATGGAAGTTTGTAAGTGTACAATATCTGGGCTGAAACAAAAATGCCTCTCGAGAAGTCTGACAGTAGGAAATGAAACCTGAGAGATCTTCGGATTGGGAAATTGGGACAGAACTTGCTCATTCTTGCGCTTATAAAATCGGTTATGTGGCGTTGATGCATCTTGAACAGTATTGTCGAGATGAGACAGCTAAATATCCGATGAGCATTGACCATTTTCGACAAATGCATTAAGTTGAAAGTTCCAGCCTTTCCGAACCCCACAGTGGCCCAGTAGTTAAGATCGCTGAATATTGGTAGTACGATCCGGTTTCAAATTCAGGCGAATGGTTAACTGTGCGGTTCCTTTCCGTAGTTTTTCGTATGTGTGATGTGAATACGAGCCAGTTTCCTTTAGAAACTTTTCCACAAGGCATCTCTTCCCTTATGCAGGAAACCCTCGTGTGCTTTGTCATATTCAAATATTCAATTGAAAATTTTGTCCATTTGGAACAACTGCCCTGCTGGCATGTTTTTTCTTGCAAAATGTGCAAGAAAACAACGGTTTTGTACCATTTTTCTTGCAAAATGTGCAAGTATAGAAATGAAAAAAAATTCTGCACCAAAAGCAGACTCTGCAGATCATGTAAAATTTACAAGAGAAGACGGAAGAAATTCTGCCGTGGCGTACCATTCAAGAAATTCGTATCAAAATTCTGTAACATAAAGTTCGGTTATAAAGAAAAACTTTTCTAGATCCTTTACAAGTTCATCAAACCAGCTTGAGAAGCTTTTGTCTACGCGCGGAAGCATTATCCGCCATTATTATATTATCAGTGATGTTTGCACTGTTGACTATGCGTAATACTGGAAATGTTTAAGATATGTCTACACGATTCTATAAAATGATTGAAGATCTCATGAAAAAGCTCAAAACAGCGGGCTGTGTCATCGGAATAGCACTTACATGCTTTGTTGAGCAGTCAAAATTGTTATAACCTAATAAGCATCTTCGTATGTAAATCCTTTCGTATGATCACTCTGACTTCAAATGGCAATCTGTGGTATAAACTGAATGACCAGTTTTCACAGTTATTGTAAACAAGATTTTAATATTGGCGCTTTGTTTGCTGTTGTGTATACTTTCTTTTTACTTCCTTGTACGAAGTAAAGGAAGTATTGTAATCTCAAAAAATTTCGGGTATCATCTTTCAATGAAAATATCCATTTTAACGACATTTTTGCGTATTTTCGTGACGTCTGTACGTATGTATGCGCGTATCTCGCATTAATTAAAAACGAATAACCTTAAAACATTGAAATTTTGTATATGGGACTACTATAGCATGTTGTGCACCTCACTCGTTGGTTGCAATCGGCTGCACCAAACATTATATATATGTGGACTCGGCGTCTAGGGTAGTTTATAGGCTAACGATACATATCTAAGTGACTAAAGTAGTTTATTTAGCTATTGGTGAAGGTACATTAGTGACTATTTACATTGGTGACTATTTACAAATGAAAAAAAGAGTGATAATCAAGAAGTTATATCTTTGTTGTCTAATCATTACGTCTTAGTCGAAAACACAACAGCTCGTCTTATCTTCCATCATCAATCTCCCTCGCGATACTGTTAGTCGTGTTGAGTTGTTGCCGTCCTGCTATTCACAACAAAATGAAAATTCAGTTTCGAATTCAAAACAAAAGTTCTGGATCTAACACAACAATTTCTGGCGGCAAAAATATAGTTTTACATCATCAAAATTAAATTCAAAAGATTCTTTACTTTCACTTCATCTAAACTGAATTCAAAAGATTCTTTAATTGATTCTTAAAGAACAGCTTACCTTCACTGAAGAACCGGTCGAAGTCCCTATGTGGAATCAGCATCTAGGGGATTTTATAGGCTGACGATACATATCTAGGTGACTAAAGTAGTATATTTAGCTATTGATGAAGGTACATTAGTGACTATTTATTTACAAATGAAAAAAAGACTGATAATCAAGAAGTTACATCTTTGTTGTCTAATCGTTACGTCTTAGTCGAAAACACAACAGTTCGTCTTATCTTCCATCATCAATCTCCCTGG
This sequence comes from Stegodyphus mimosarum, assembly GCA_000611955.2. Classification (NCBI taxonomy): domain Eukaryota; kingdom Metazoa; phylum Arthropoda; class Arachnida; order Araneae; family Eresidae; genus Stegodyphus; species Stegodyphus mimosarum. The sequence continues at coordinate 135,736 of KK119721.1, read as the reverse complement.
CGATACCGTTAGTCGTGTTGAGTTGTTGTTAAAAGGTAAGGCATAAAAACAATATAATACAATCACTCTTAAAGAAAAAAATGCACAATTTACCAGCATGTGAGAATAATAATAATAATAATAATAATAATAAAACTGAGCTCACTGAATCGGGTAACAGGGTGGGAATATATATATATATATAACGTTTGATGCGGCCGATTACAATGGAAAAGTGAGATTCACAGCTAGGTGTTATAGCAATCACATACACAAAATTTCAATGTTCTACGGCTACTAGTTTTTGCGTTATGCTAGATACGTACATACAGACGTCAAGGGAAAAAAAAGACCTGAATCCATTTTACAATCCGTTTCGCAAAAAAAGAGCCCTTTATTCTGTCCGTATGTAGAGATATCACGCAGAAACATCGTTCAAATGGATTCGAGGGCAATCAAAATGGATATTTTCCGCGATTATAATACTTCTTTACATCATTAAAGGAAGTAAAAATTGTGATTTAATTCAGCGTTAAGAGTATATGAGAGTGTCAGCTTCTAATATTAAATAATTTTTCAAGTGACCATCCTTAACTGTATCTTCTTGGCACTATACCTTAATAATAAGCAAAAGTTTTGTCTTATCATTCTTAGTTGAATTATCACGACACATCAAATTTTATTCTTTACATATCACCATCATGTTATCAGGTTACTGTGGCACTGATGCCACCATAAAATCATTAACTTTTATGACACTTAATATTCCTTGTGAGGCAATATTTCGTTCAAAATTTTTGCCTTGGAATTCAGTCAGTTTTTCTTTGTGCACTCACCATTTTTGCTGCAGTTCGAAAGCAACGAACATTTCGTCCATTTAAATTTTATTAATTTACTTTTTTGTTGTGATGTAATTAGTAATCCTGGTATCCCATTTCAGGAGACCCGTGATTGATTCCTTTATTTTGAAATTTTCTTGATGATTAATTCTTTTAGCATCAAGGAACTGAATGATATCATTTTCTTACGTTAATCTTTGGCATATCAGTTTACGTTATCTGGCATCTTTCTCTTTCATTATTGAACCCTTTTAAAGGAAACTGTTGTTATCTGCGATAGTCTGCGATATCTCCTTTTCAAACGATCTGGAAGGCAAAAAGCATTGCTGTGTTTGACTGGCTTGAGGCATGTCGCGTTTTGTGTCTGATAGTAGTGTTTATTTTTCTTTCCATTACACAAGCACTCATTCATTTTCACGATCGTAAAAGTGCAATCGAGGTGTTGAGTGAGATGCAGTCTGCATAATCTAATCAGGAATATTCGGGAATTATTGCATACTAATAATCGAGATGTTAGTCCCATACCTAGTCGAAAATATTCGGAGTTGTAGGATAATGCAGGATCAGAAATTTCAATAATGTGTTTATGATTTAAAATAATGGAAAATATTTACGTTATACATTCCAGGGAATAGACTTGAATGACAAATTCTAATTATTGTTTTCTTTTGTGTTATTATTTGGTTACAACGGTGGGAGGTTCTGATCTCATTATATATGTATGTGATATTTGCAGTCGATGGGCATTGGAAATGATGCAGCTTAGCAATCAGAGTCCGGATGTTGTCGTTGCGAGTGGAAGGCAGCAGAGCTGAAGACAGAAGAATTTCACTTTCAAAACTCCACATCTTTATTCAATTAATATGGCAGCACATTTTCTTTAGACAAAGGTCACATATTCAATAATGATTTAAATAGTAATACAATTAAATATAGAACTTCGACGTCATAATTGTTTTTAACAAAGGGAAGACGAAGAGACAGAGCTAAGCGTTTGTATAGCAAGCAATGGCAGTAAGCAATCTGACGAAAAATGGCGTGTAGAGCTATTTATAGAAGCGGTATATAACAGGTCAGAGTGTTCTGGAAAGTACACTCTGACCTGTTATGGGAGTCTAAGGGGAAGATGCTGAAATTGCGGAAAGTTAACTAGAGGTTGCCTGTTCGCGTAGAGCAAAGCCATCGTATTTTTTATATTTTACATATATCTTTTGTTTTTTTTATCTGCCAACAATGGGTCCAGTGGTGAAGCCACTGAACATTGGTTGTTCGACCCGGGGTTCAAATCCTAGCGAACGGACTGAGTGCATGGGCGTTTTCGGGGTTTTCCCCATGTGTAACGTGTATACGAGCCATTTTACTTTAGAAAGTCTCCCACGAAGGCATCCCTCCCGTTAGACAGATAGCCCTCGTGTGATTTTTTGCTGTAATTAAATTAAACCTTACCAAACCATCTGTCAACAATTACGTAAATGGCTGTGAATCCATAATACTGATAATTCGTTCAGTGATCCAAACGTGTAGTCTAAATGCGGTGGTATGATGAGTTTTTGTGGTTTTCCTCAGTGTTTAATATGAATAGTTTCTTGTAAAAAGACCTCTCGGAATCCCTTCTAGTGTAGATAACAAAGGAGAACTGTGTCGTAAAACATATTATGTATTTTAACTTGTTTTGTGTCAAAATTAAAGAGCCGGAATCGAAGTTGGTAAAACTCTGCAGACTTCCTCCTCTTTTTTGTTTGCCTGTGAACTTTTTAAGGTTTCAGTATATTAAAATGGATAGGAAATAAAATATTGAGCTTTTTTCTAAGATGTGAAAGCAGCAAAATAAAAGAAATCTTGTTCTTTCTTTTGTCGTTCCATTCTGTATAAAAGGGCAGCTTGATGCAATAAGGAACTTCAGATTTCTTGCATTCCCGTTAGTGTTTTCAATAAAAGATCAAATGGAAATCCTCTTTCCAAGTGCTTTTATTTTTGTCTGTAATTTAATGAAATTTTCTCTTAAAGAAATGCTGCTTTGAGAAGCACTTTTTTTCTTCTCTTTCTTTTTTCTTTTTTTTCTTCCTTGCCTTCTTTTTTTAGCCCAAAAGTCCTTCTTTTTTAGTTCCGAATGGGGTATTAGTCTCGAAACAGCATTTTGCTTCGAAACTCTTAAATGTGTTGTGTCACTTTGCACTTTGTTGCCACCAAATATTATCGCTTTGTGATATATTTAAAGAAATTAAATAATGAAGAATCTGCATCCCTCCAATGGCGGGCACTTGCCTAATCAACATTGGCCACTCCTAACGCTAGAAGTGGTGGCCATTTTATCGCAGAGGCACCTAATAAGGAGCCACCGTTGCCTCCTATGAAGGGGCGGACAATTACAACCATTCCTTCTCCGGGATTCGAACCCGGGCACTTCGGTATGGCAGTAGGCTTGCCTAAACACATACTGTCTGTGCGACATTTGCATGGTTGTATATATGTTTCTCGCACTGTGAAAAAAAAAGAGCCTATAGAGCCATCCAGTTTTGAATAGCGTAAGCCTGAACATGGACACTTTGAATTCGAATTTGTTTTGTTATCTTTTTCATATTTTGTAAAACTTTAACGAATTTTTATTAACAAACTCAACGATTTCAAAGCGAGCAGTGGCAACACTGTACAGAGAAAAGCATTATCTCCAGCGCGCGAGGCCGTTTATCGGAAATTCAAAAGGTATGTTGTTTTTAAATATTTTGTGATTTTGTTTGTTGAATCGAATTTTTTGTGGCATCAACGCCAAGAACGGGATATTTAATAAATAATGTAAACACAAAACATTAATAATAAAAAGATAAAAAAAAGTTTTGCAAAGCCGTCTTGCTGGCAAGAAACACCGCACTCAGAGATTTAAATCCTTTCATTGCTGAGACTAACCAGGGAAGTCTGCTGGTAGGGTAACCACTAATAACTTCATAAAATGCCAGTCTGAATAAAAAATGATAAGCGATTGCCTTGTGTAATTTACAACATCCAAGATTTTCAACTCTAGTGTGGTATATGTAGTTAATTTTAATTTAGTTTTTGTCTCTTTTTGGACGTCTGGAAGGACCACAAGGGCAGTCTCCGAGGGTCACTTGTGGTTTCCGAACCGCAGACGGAGAAACTCTTGCTTAAATGAATATCATTTCAGATACTCAAATTCAAGATTTGAAAGTGCTAGAATTCATTTCCACTTGATGCATAATAGTCTTTCTCTCTATGATAATGGGTGATATGGTAGCATGGTGATTTGCGGACACAAATTACCATATCAAAGACTCGTATCCAAATTTCGGATAATGCCTGAATAATTGTGATTGCCATACTTATGCTAAGTATAGGCACGTAAAATCTTTTAGTTCTACTGTGAAGAAAGGCGTCGAGTTCCGCTCTCGCTAAGCTCGCAGTCTGCTATTGCACTTATTCCTGCTAACCCATTTATTGTTGTCTTTTTAGCTTTATTGTTAACTATCATTTTCTTCGCGCTTATTCCAACTACAATTCAACAATAAAAATAAAAAAAAAAAAAAGCATAGC
>KK119721.1:116327-131317 GCA_000611955.2 Stegodyphus mimosarum | reverse complement strand
AAAAAAAAAAAAAAAAAAAAAAAAAAGCATAGCAGCATATGTTTAGAATTCCCGATGCAGTGTTCGCATACATTTTTATATATTTTTCAGTCTTTTCTCAGTTTAACATATCAATATTCAGTTTTTTTTTTTTTTACGAAGATGCCTTTACAAAGCTTTTGTCTTTCTATTATTAACGTTTTGTGTGTTAAGTTTATCAATTAAATATCATGTTCTTCGCACTTACCCCACATACAATTCAATTCAACAGCAAAATCACAAAATATTTAAAAACAGCATATATTTAGCATGTCCGACAGATAATCTCGCGCTCTGCAGATAAAAGTATTTTAGTCCTACAGTGTTGACACTGGTCGCTTTCAAATCATTGAGTCTATTAATCAAAAATTCATTAAATTTTACATGATATGAAATATAAAATTCCAAATTCGGCCTTCCAGGTGCATATGTTTAGGTGGAAGGCTACATTATTCAAAATTTGATGGCTCTAGGTACAACCTGTCCCCCCCTTCCCCCACACACACAGTTCGAGAAAAACCCATACACACGTGCAGATTCTTTATTATTTAATTTCTTTAAAAATAACGCAAGGCGATTGTATTTAGTGGCAGAAATTTGAAAAGTGATCTGCCCTTTATAGTGGACGAGGCAAAATCCCGTTTCGAGACAAATAGCCCATTTGGGCTAACGACATTTCGGGCTAATAGTGAGGAATAAATTAAAATTTCAAATTCGAGGTATCATAATGGTAGACTACACAAATTTGGTTTACTTAAGCTGGCTCAATATTTTAATGCCACGTTTTAACGTCGGCTATGTAAATGGCTAAAGCCAGAATATTCAGTACAGAGCTGGCCGATAGGACGTAAACTGCAGGGGACGCTGCCAAAAGCTCAAAATCTCAAGCATTCAAAACCTTCCTCTGATATACGCTACCATCTAATTTGAATCCTGATGAGGACTACGGAAAGGAGAATTTATAGTAAAGGTTTTAATCATAAACAAAACAGTTAATTAGCGTAAAATACCTTATTAGGATTTAAATTCTTATTCAGTTTATCAGTTAAAAAAAAAGAATCGGTATATACATTTTTTCTCGAGTGCAGTAGGCTTCTTTGGGAACGCTGGAGCTGTATGTGTATCGTGCCTTAGCTCTTTCTTTCTGGTATTCGCAGAGATATTATCTGTTTTTCTAAGAAAGAATATGTTCTCGGTGTGCTGCGCAAAGATTAAGTGCGTTCAGATTTGTGCGTGAAACCAGTGCTTGAAAAACTTCTCGCAAATATTTCATGCTTCAGGAATTATTTCTGCTCATTAAATGTAGGAAATCGTTTTAGTTCTTTCGCATGGGAAAGCAAATAGTCTTGTTTTATACAATTAATAAGGAACGTTCTTACCCGCTGAAGATTGGGAAGCATGGCTGGCAATCTTGATTATACTTCGAACTTCAGGAGTTTTTTTGTTTTATTTCTATTTATTTATTATTTCATTTATTTATTTTTAGCATAGCCTGACCTAGCTAAAACATGATGACTGATGATGACTTTTTCTTAAGGGTGATAAGACTTCTCTGAATGCAAAACCCCGTTTATCGAAATTAATTGGAGCACTTTTGTATAACTCTTGGTCAGACTTGTTTTTATATTAAAAAAAAAGGGGGGGAGTACAAATGAGTCATTTTTGCTATCATCATTTTCGATACTGTAATTTTTGATTCTGTTTGGAATAAAGAACCCTTGTAAATTCCCATTTATTTCCTTTTTTTTAGCCCTAAAAGGCAATTTGACCAGAAGGGCTATTAATTTCGTATTGGCATTTTGCGTCGTCAACTATAAAACAGCGTTTCACTTTTCAAATTGTTGGTCACCAAATATTACAGCCCTACATTATATTTAAAGAAATTAAATAATGAAGAATCTGCATGAATGTATGTATATTTCTCGCATAGCGAAAAAACAACGGTACCTAGAGACATCAAATTTTGATCACGTAGTCCTCCACTCGAATATGGGCATCTGGAAGACCAAATTTGGAATTTATTTTCTTATCTGTTCCATATTTTGTAAAACGTTTAACGAATTTTTAATTAACAAACTCAACAAATTCAAAGCGAACAATAGCAACACTATACGGGAAGGGAGGGGGGAATTATTTCCAGCGGAAATATCGTATCGGAGTATCGGAAATTCTCAAGATGTGCTTTTTTTTAAATATTTTGTGATAGCGCTATTGAATTGAATTTTATGTGGCTTAAGTGCGAAGAACATGATATTTAATAAATAAAAGTAACACAAAACGTTAAAAAAAAAAAGCTCCTTTAGGCGTAATATAAAATCTGAAGGTTTTCAGATTTTTTAAAATTTTATTTATTTACTTATTATTGTTATTTTAATTTATATACATCAGTAAATAATGAAAAGTGTAATTTTATGGAACAGTTCAAAAAAGCGGCACTTGAGAAATTCTTTCCGTCCGTCTTAGGTGGCAGGTTTGCTGTTCCACTCTGAATAATATTGATTACGATGAAATTTTTTAACTAATTTGTTGAAATCTTTTGATGCTTCTGTTGCTGATAATTTATTTATTTTCAATGAAATATTTAGAAATCAGTACGCAATCAGCACTCCGTTGCTTTGTGTGTATTCAGTCAATCCACAAAATGAACTACTGGAGATTAAGCTATTAAGATTTTATTATTTAGATAGCGGCAAAGCACGCGAGGTTTATTGCCATACGGGAAGGGATGCATTCATGGGAACTTTTTAACTGTTTGGACCCGTATTTATATTTGTGAAGGCTTTCAGTCAACTCGGAATCTCCCCCCCCCCAGTCGATCAAGATGGATAAAAAATTATTGGGACATATTATACCTAAACTTGCAGGTTTAGTAGGTAAATTTAAAAAAAAAAAAAAAAAAGAAATGTATATTTCTACCGACAGCCCTTGGGCAGGTCAATACTCCCTTGGGTAGACAAGTCCACTGTTGTATTAGATATCCCAAAAATTAGCCGCCATCATGAACTGGAGAAAAACGCCTGGGACTCTTGGGAATACGCTTCTCTGGCTTAATTAAACCGGCACCTCTCCGTCCTACTTCCCTCCAAACTATCATCAGCAGGCGTGGGGGGGAAGGCTACTTACGCGCGTAATGGTAAAAAGTAGGGTAGTGACGTCAAAGCCTATTGTGGTGACTGTAGGACGACATACAAGTACGAAAAGTTAAAGGAAACTTACTAGTATTTACGTTACACATGATTACATTCAGCGTCCGTTTTATTTTATTTTTAATCCGCTTTGTATTTAAACAAATTTTCGAAGTGTTTATGTTATACTATGAAGTGCATTTTACCATATTTCTTTAGTTTTATGCCGGTCAACCGAGATAAAGATTAAGTGACGCTGATTGCTGTACCGAAGAACGCGAGTTTGAATCCCGGAGAAGGCATGGCATAGGAGCACTCTAAATATACAGGCAAGCAGAAGGATTTCTCGAGAAGTTGGTGGTTGCGGAAGAGGCGTGGGAGATTCTCGGACCCACACCCCTGCGGTGCTGTCTCTCAAAATTGGAGGCGGAACTGAGCTAAAATCGAGTGGTTAGCAGTTTAATGCTCAAGGCTGTTGCTTATGGCAGGCTCATTTGACTCCTTGCCACGTGAACGTCGTGGGCTTGTACCAACCGTTATCAAACAAGTGATGTTGGTAATAACAATAAACTAATTTTATCGTACCAAAATGGAAAGGGGAAAATTAAGTTAATTTCCGAAGAACGTGGTTAGAGTAAGAACATAGCAAAAGAAAAGTGGTCATGGATAAATTACTGGAAATTATCACATTATTAGAATAGAAGAGAAAAAGTCTCTGAGTCAAACCCACTTTGTTTTCGGAAATGAATATTATCGTCAAATTGAAGGATTAGCTATGGGTAATCCTCTCAGTCCTGCACTTGCTGACATTTTCGTTATGTAGATGACACTTTCGCACTTTTTGATGGTAATAAAGAAGATTTATCCGAGATTTTATCTATTATAAATTCAATTGATCCAGCCATCCAATTCACTCTTGAAACTGAATCCAACAATTCCCTCCCCTTCTTTGATATTCTTATAATCCGCAATGAAATTGGTTTTAGCACTACTGTGTACTGTAAACCCTTTGCAGTTTGTTTACCACCCCATGCTAAGTCATGCCACCCTGTTAAGCAAAAAATGGCTTCTTTTTACTATTATGTATTTTGCGCACTCAAAGATTGTTCCTTAGAATCTTTGCTTACCAATGAATTTAATTATCTGAGAGCAGTTGCTATTGACTGAGGATTTTCTCCCGTGATCATTGATAAAGATGTTAAAAAATTTTCAGATTCCCATCAAAGAAGACATTCCACTGTTAGAAATAATATTAATGACCTTGTCGTGCTTCCATTTTATCCTTCTGTTAGTTATAAAGCTGCACGGATTCTCCAGAAATTTAATTTTCAAGTCAGTTTCTCCATTATCAATAAAATTCACGGTTCGACTCTAAAAGATTGCGTTTCTGACTTTAATTCTTGGGGAATTTATAGTATATCGTGTCAGTGTGGCTTGAGATATGTTGGCCAAACAAAAAGAGCGTTAAAGTTTCGTATCAAGGAATATGAATCTTATGTTCGAAAGGGCGAAATTAACAAGTCTTCAATAGCGTATCATAGCTGGAAATTTAATCATAATTTTGACTTTGGATCTGTAAAAATGATCCAAAAAGCTTCTTCCGTTGGTGAATTGGATTTTCTTAAGGCTTTTCATATTCACAAAGATTTATCATGCTTAGTGAATGATTTTAAGTTCAATCCAGTCCTTCCTAACGCTTTTAAAATTCTATTAACATAATTCTTGGTTATTATTTTTGCCGATAGAGGGCGTTGCCTCCTCGCGCATGGTACTACCCGAGGGTATAAAAAGCCATTGCTGAAGTTGCTTTCCCTTTCTAGAAATTTCGTTCTCCTGATGAGGAGGGACCTGTAGTTGCCCTCGAAATCGATTGAGTGTTTTAATAAATGTACGCCAAATACAAGGTTGTTTCAGCGATTTTGATTATCACATTATTATTTCTGTATAAGAAACCTAAATTCCAGTAGGAATGCGTAATAATGTTAACATAATTAACGTATGACGGATAGTGAGCGCAGTCCAGCTCAGTTGACGTGTAAAGCCTCAGGGGCACCTCACGTGAATAAATCTTGATTTCCAAGAGGATCCATTCCCAAGAGGGATATGGAAGAACAAAAGAGAGAGAGAGAGCGAACAAAAGACTAGGATTTCTAAAGATCGAACTCATCAGGAATAGATAAGGCTACAGTGAGCTAGAACATAAATAACTGAAGTGAGGTGAAATCACATGTTTGAAAAGTTTCTTAAGTGTGAGAACACATGCCACGTCCGGTAACATAACGAAGAATCTGCACAAAATACGCCTCAAATAATAAATGGAAGCTAAATTAAAATAAATGAAATGCTAATATAGAAATGCAAATAGAATTTGAATACACTAAATAAAAATAATAATAATCAAAAAAATACAATTTACTAATAAATTAGCTCACAGGGTAAAATTCTATATGCAACAGAAAACGGGGGAAATTTTTAGGGCCTAAAAAGCTAGGGGGAAGAAATACGAAAAAAAAATTATGTTTTAAATTAATATATAAATGCTAGAATAGCTGTATTAAAATGCAAAAGGAATCAGTAACGCTCGGTTACTGATTAAAATCGCTTGGTTTTTTAAAAATTATATGACGTTTATGATTTAAAAAATTTCAACATCTAAAAATGTATCGAATTATAAAGGTTTGAAATTTTTACAAATTATGAAAGAAACTTCCCGGCTTCTTCTGAAACAAGAATAATAATAAAAAAAAATATAAATTGAGCGATTTTCGGTATTTTTTTAATGTGTTGTAGTCTGAAGCAGATGGGGGGGGGGAGGGAACGCTGTTGTGGAAAAATTGCTTTTGCCATGCACTTAATGTCAAATTGGCGATATTCGTTTTTATGAGTTTTTTAATGAAACGTATAACTGGAGAACAGAAAATAAAATAGAATTAAGGAACTTCCATACAATAAACTTTTATTTAAAATGAATATGGTAATTAATGCACTAAAAGGAGAAAAGTTACTTATGATAAAATTTAATGGGAATAATGAACAGAAATCATCTGCAATTTTATATCGCGAATAATAAAAGCATATGACACCCATGATAAATTTTTAAAAAAAAACTTTACATTTGACAATACAATTAAATTAATAGATATTTTAAGAAGATAATGGCTTATACATTTGATAATGCCATTTATAAATTAATGGATTTCGTTATTTTAGGCGCTCCACGCTTTTATTACTCGCGAAATAAAATTGTAGAAGAATTTTGTAAATAGAATTGTTTAATCTGTTATTCCTAGTAAACTATATGATAAATTATTTTTCTTCTTTTAGAGAGTGCATTAACTATCATAACCATTTTAAATAAAAGCCTATTGCATAATTTTTTTAATTGTTTTTATATATATATACAGTTCAGATTTTAGAAATGTTTAAACGCAGTACCCAATGAATGTATGATGAACATGTACTATCGATGCATTCTAAATTTCGATAATTAAAAAAAAAAAAAAAACCTGAAAACTTTCAGATTTTATATTGCACTTAAAGGGGCGTTTTAATTTAATCTTTTTGGTGTGTTACCTTTATTTATTAAATATCATGTTCTTCGCACTTAAACCATAAAACTGAATTCAACAGCAATATAATAAGTAATTTAAAAAGGCCATATCCTGAGAATTTCCGATACACAGTCTCGTGCGCTAGATATAGATATAATATATATATATTCGTGCTGTGTTGCCATTGCTCTCTTTGAAATCGTTGAGTTTACTAATCAAAAATTCCTTAAAAGTTTTACAAAATAGGAAGTAGCTAGTAAAATAAATCCCAAATTTGGGCTTCCAGATGCCCATATTCGAGTGAAGGACTATGTTATTCAAAATTTTATGTCTCTAGGTACCGTTGTTTTTTCACAGTGTGAGAAGCATACATATATTCATGTAGATTCTTCACTATTTCATTTATTTAAATATAATGCAGGGCTGTAATATTTGCCGGCAGCAATTTGAAAAGTGAAAAGCCGTTTGTAGTGAACCAACGCAAAATGCCAAAACGAAATCAATAGGTCTTCTGGGCTAAAAAAAAAGCTGTTTAATCGCGTACAAAAAAAACCTAATCGCTTAAATTTTCCCATCTATAACTACTCTTTCAGGTACAAACTTTTGTTTATTTATTAACGCTTTCATTGGAAATGCCATGTACTGTGACTTCCTGCGATTTATCGAATGGTAGGAGATTAGTGATATCTCTCTGTACGTGCCATTCTTGTACACAAGTAGAAGTTTTCTATCCAGGGAAGAAATAGAACCTAAGGTGAATGTATTGTTTTCCGCTTGGGGATTTCGAGTGGGGAACCAATCGATGTATCGATTTTCTAATCTTTCTTTTTCATATTATCTTGGAAGATTAATTTTATGAGATAGTGTGTTGTCTTTTTGTTACTGAATGTGGGTTAAGTTGTTTCATTTTCATTTTACATCATTACAATAAGGCTTTTAATTTATTTATTTATCCCGTAAATCCTTCCGGATTTTCTTACTGTATTTGATTTAATGAGAAATCTGTTTTTTTTATTTTTGTTCTCAAAATGTATTTTTTTGTTTTACGGTTTTAGTGGAAAATTTTGTTTTTAAATTCTCTTCTTAAAACTTACTTAGTTTCCCTGCTTTATGATATATTGTTTATTTGTTCGCCGGATATTACATTGTGATTTTTAGATTAATATGTCGAAAGCGGAATTTGCATTTGGTTAGGTTAGGTTATTCAATTATGGCAAAGCACATGAGGGCTATCTGCCTAAAGGGAGGGATGCCTTCGTGGAGGACTTTCTAAGGGAAACTGGCTCGTATACATAGGGAAAACCACGAAAACGTCCATGCAGCCAGCCCGTTCGCGGGATTCGAACCTCGGACCGAACTACCAGTGTTCAGCGTCTTTACCGCTCGGCCGCTGGTGGGCCTGAATTTGCATTTGGAAAACTTTAATTGAGAATTAATTGGTGCTGGAATTAATTATCTTTCTAATATTAGCCATTAGATCCTCTGTGTTTTCCGTTGCAGTTAATTTTTCTCCATTCTTAGTTTTATTGCGATGAAGGAGCTGGAGCTGTGGGATGTATATATATTATCCTGGATTTGTATAATACAGGATTTATAGGACAGTCATAAAAAAATTTCACCGATATATTAACCCCTAATGGCTTATCCGCTCGGCCATTCGAAATTAAATTTCAGATATTGTTGATTGAAGGTATGCGCTCAAAATTATGATTATTTAAAATAATAGAGCTCTCACGGTTAAGGTTACAGTGAAAAAAAATTCGAAATTTTCCAATGGCACCACCGACATTGTTCCTGCGCAAATCAGCTCATTGAGTAAGCATAAAGGGCGTTGGAACGATACATGTATGAGGAACATTTCTGGCTTAGAACGTTTGCAAAGATGAGAACCAGTGGCAGCATAAGGAAGAAGAGGAGTCAAAAAAACTTTTGTTGGAATTACAAGGTTTCAGCATGTTCACCTTCGTAGACGATAACGCATTGTATGTTTGAGATTGTTCACAACGATGGCGAACGTAACGTGGCAAGTAGAATCTTTATAACTTAGTTTTATGGTATCTTTAAATAATCTGATAATCTCCTGCATTTGATGTATACACCTTAGAATTCAGATAAGGCTAGAACCAGAAATCCATCGGCGTGAAGACAAGGAATCGCGGTGGCCACGAATTTGTAATTTCAATAAAAGTTTTTTTTTTTTTTAGTCCAAAGGGTTTTGTCCTTGAAGCATTATTGATTTCGTTTTGCGATTTTGCGGCGGAACATTAAATGTCGGTTTACTTTTCAAACTGTTGGCCACCAAATATTCCAGCCCTGTATTATATTTAAAGAAATTAAATAATGAAGAATGTGCATAAATGTAATGTATGTTTTTCGCATTGTCATAAAACGACGGTACCTAGAGCCATCGAATTTTGAATATTGAACGTTTCCACCCGAATATGGGCATCTGGAAGCTCAAATTTAGAATTTGTTTTATTGTCGATTTCATATTTTGTAAAACTTTAACGAATTTTTGACCAACAGACTGAAGGATTTCAAAGCGAGCAATGGCAACGTTGTACAGAAAAAACAATTTTATCTCCAGCGCGCGACACTGTGTATAGGAAATTCTAAAAATATGCTCACTTTAAAATTATTTTGCGATGTTTCTCTTGAATTTTATGGTTTAAGTGCGAAGAACATGATATTTAATAAATAAAGGTAACACACAAAATGTTAAAAAAAAAAACGCCCGTTTGGACGTAATTTAAAATGTTCTTATGTTGGCATTGTACGCCGATGAATTTGGACGGGAAAATGTGGTTGCCATGCGAAAATTTCTAAGTTTTTTTGCTGTAATCGTAAGTGAAGAGCTCTGTTGTTTAAAATCATCACAATCTCGAACGCATACCTTCAAATAACAATATCTGAAATTTAATTTAGATTGCTTGAGAAGACAGGGCTAGGGGTTCATATATCGGGAAGTTTTTTTATGACCACCTTGCATGTGTGTTATCCTATGCAAAGTCAAAAAAGTATGTATTGCAGTAGAAAGCTATCTAAGGAAACATTTTTACTTAGCAGCCGAGCGGAGGAAACTGCTGAACATTGGTAATTCGACTTATATTCAGTAGCTGGGATAACAAATTGGCTGCTTAGGAGTTTTCGTGGTTTTCCTTACATGTAATACGCTGGTGAAATAAATTAAGAGAATTTGCATATTTTATCGAATTGCATGAAAAAAACTGAACTGAAGGAAAAACCACTGCTTCTAGATAAAAATGCAAGTCTTGTACGGCAAATACGTAAGCGTTCACGTGCGTATAGGCGAAGCCAGTAGAAAAACGGGCTTTATATGAGGGTCGAGGGTAAGACGAATTCCGTTCGCTAGCATACCTCCTTGGCGAATTTCTTGGTGTTATCTTGCAGCAATTGGTTAAATTCATATCAGAACAATAAAATGCGTAACCACCAACGTTTAGATGATGGAATGAGGTGACGAATTGTGAGAAGGCTAGAGGCAGGCCAATCGCAACTCCAGATATGCAGAGAGTTTAATTTAACGCCCAGCGTCGTATATAACCTATGAAAACAGTTACAGGATAGTGGATCCATCGAAAGAAAGTCTGGGCAAGGTCGTACAGGAGACACGACGGCTAGAGAAGATTGCTATTTGTCCATTTTAGCGAGGCGTAACAGAGGGGCTACAGCTTCTCAGCTCTCTCGGGACCTGTATGCAGCCACAAGAACCCGTGTAACAAGGGTGACTGTTTCCAAATCACTGCATGAGAGAGGGCTGTTTGCCAGAAGGCCGGCTGTTTGCGTCTCTCTCACGTTTACGGACAGGAGAGTCCGATTAGCATGGTGCAGGCAGCATACTGATTGGAATACGGAACAATGGACGACCGTTCTGTTCACCAATGAGTCCCGTTTTATCTAAAACACCGATTCTCGCCCTACTTTCATATGGAGAGAGCCAGGGACCCGCTGTCTACCCTCCAGTGTCCGCGAAATCAACAATTATGGCGGTGGCGGTGTAGTGGTCTGGGCAGGCATCATGTTGGATGGACCGCACACCTCTGCACGTCTTTAACAGAGGCTCTGTGACTGGTGTGAGGTATAGGGATTAGGTCTCGGAACCCTATGTTCGCTTTTTCCGGGGTGCAGTGGGCCCCTAAATCATCTTACACGACGTTAACGCGAGGCCATATAGAACTTTTCTGGTCGACGAATTTCTCGAGAGTGAGAATATTCGCCGGATGAATTGGCCAGCCAGGTCTCCAGACCTCAACCCCATAGAACATTTCTAGCACGCTCTGGGGAAGGCAGTTGCAACTCGCAACATAACTCCGAGAGCCATTCACGAACTGAAAACAGCGTTGCTGAATGAATGGGACCAATTGCCACAGGCTCTGATAAGCTGCCTTATTTCCAGTATGACATCACGCTGCGAGGCCTTTATGGCTGTAAGAGGGGACCATACCCCCTATTAACCCATTTCTTTTGTGTCTTCTGCAACCGCTGTTTCAGACCTTCAGACTCCCATGAGTGTTACACACGAACATGTGTGTCTATTATAACTGTTGAATGTTTATTTTCTTTGTATTATATCAACCTATGTTCACACCAAATTTTATTAAAATCTGTGCAGTAGTTCTGGAGATTGTAGATCAAATATGAAAAATTTTCTTAATTTATTTTACCAGTGTACGAGCCAATTTCTCTAAAAACACAATCTGGAAGGAACCCTTGTATTCAGACAAAATAACTATCGAGTGCTTTGCCTTAATTTAATAATTCCAGATCCAATCCTCAGCAGAATAGTTTCATTTCGCTGTGATAACATCCGAAACAAATAAGTAACACTTGGCAGTTCACGAGGCGTTAAATTCTTCTACCCTGATAAGTACTGTACTTTTTTATTTATTTCAAGATACTATAAGACATTGCTTATGAATGTAGCACAAGTGAGCGATTTAGAAATCATATGTGCATAAAAATGCATTAAAAGAATTTTGACGACAACGAATTTTATTAATACTTATAAAATAAAATGACTATCATTAATTAGAAAAGAAACAAGTATTTGTATGATTACTTGTTCGAATTGTATTTTAGCGAAATTCGGTGCGTAGAATTTGCAGTGTTTTCAGGGAGGAATATATTTTCGACTTTTTTTAATACCTTGAAAAAATCCTTTTCTGGATGTTTATTGTTTTCAGTTCGCAGATTTGGGGTCATGGCAAAACAGAGAGTATTGGAATTAGTCGAGAGACGGATTTTATTGCAAGCATCATTCAAAAAATATCCAGCACACACGCAAAACAAGAAAGGTTTCGAATTTTAACGGTCGCCCAAAAGGGTTTGATGGGTTTTTTTTACTTTCATGCTGCGCTCGCGGTTTCCAATCTGCTGTTGCACTCACTCCTACGAATCTTCCCCCCCCCCTTGTTAACTTTATTATTAAGCATAATTTTTTTCGCACTTACACCATATACAATTCAAAAGCAAAATTACAAAAATTGTAAAAGCTGCATAGCAGTATACGTTTAGAATTCTCGATGCAGCATTAAGTGTTGGCATTTTTTTTTCCCCTCCCAATCTGCTCTCAGTTCAGTTTTCTTGGCTTTGCGAATGTTCAGTTCAATGGCTTTACGAAACTTTCTTTTCTCTTTTTATTATTAACGTTTTGTGTGTTGACTTTATTTGTTAAATATCACGTTCTTGGCGCTTACGCAACATAAAATTCGATTCAACAACAAAATATTAAATTAAATATTTAAAAACAGCATCTCTTTATTAATTTCCGATAGACAGTCTCGTGTGCTAGAGATAATTTTTAGTCCAAAATGGCTTTGTCCCCGAAGGACTATTATTTTCGTTTTGTGATTTTGCGCCGAAAACATTAAATGTCGGTTCACTTTTCAAACTGTTGCCACCAAATATTGCAGCCCTGTATTATATTTAAAGACATAAAATAATGAAGAATGTGCATAAATGTATGTATGTTTCTCTCATTGTGATAAAACGACGGTACCTAGAGCCATCCAATTTTGAATGACGTAATTCTGCTGCAAATATAGGCATCTGAAAGGCCAAATTTGAAATCTGTTTTATTATCGATTTCATATTTTGTAAAACTTTAACGAATTGTTGATGAACAAACTCAAGGATTTCAAAGCCAGCAATGGCAACGTTGTACAGAAAAAAGATTTTTATCTCCAGCGCGTGAGACTGTGTATAGGAAATTCCAAAGATATGCTGAGTTTAAAATTATCTTGGAATATTGTTCTTTAACTGAATTTTATCGTTTAACTGAATTTTATCGTAAGTGCGAAGAACATGATATTTAATAAATAAAGTAACACACAAATTGTTTAAAAAAAAACGCCCCTTTGGACGTAATTTAAAATCTGAAACCTTTGAGTTCCCCCCCCCCTTCGCGTCCGCGCGTGTGTGTTACCATGCTCGCTTTGAAATCGTTGAATTTGTTAGTAAAACATTTGTTGAAGTTTTACAAAATATGAAATAGACAATAAAAGAAATTCAAAATTTGATGGCTCTAGGTACCGTTGTTTTCTCACAATGCAAGAAACATACATTCATGCAGATTCTTCATTATTTAATTTCTTTAAATATAATACATTGGATAATATTTCGAGGCAACAAGAATTTGAAAAGTGATATTCCGTTTCGAGACTAACGTTCCTTTTGGACTAAAAAAATACTGCTCAGTTACTTCTTGAGTATACTAGTTACTTCTATATTAAATAAATGTATAAGAATCCTCTTGACGCTAGTTTACGAGGGAATAGTATCGTAGCAATTTCCCTCCCTAACTTCTACCGCTACTATTTTAAAGAATAGATCGTTTTATGGTTGTATCTTAAAAATCTAGCAAATGAATCTAGATCTTCTCTTAATTACTTGGTTTAAAATTGTTACAGCTGTTTTTCACGTGAAGATCAGTATGCAATGTTTTAAAAATTTAATGGTTTTATTTAACTTTTTTAATATATTTTTAAAATTTATGTTAACTTTAATTGTAAATTTTTCGATTTCTGTAATTTTCTAAATTGTAATTTGTTGTTATTATTACCCTGAAACCTTCCGCCTTCTAGGGATACCAGTGCATGTTACCTTTCAGGAGCACTAAGCTGGAATCCGATTTAACGTGTAAGTAAGTGTTTTCGAAAGCAGTAATCAAACTTTACGCGGGAAATAATGATCCATTCATCATTCTGTCATCTTAGTCGGTCATCACGTTTGGCTGGCGCTTCGAAGGTCCTAGCAGCGTCATCTGCTGCGAAACTTTACGCTGTTTTATCACCTAGAAACCACAATTTCTTGGAATCCTTGAGACTCTTGACTGAGGATTCAAAAGGCGTACGCATGTTAAATTACCGACCGGAGATAAGAAATTATCCAACTGGTGAATTGGTTTTTATCTCGTCGTTCTAACTGAAAACGTTTTTTTTTTCTACCAAATCATTATCGCCCTTGTGACATCCGCGTCGAATACGGCGAGTGACTACAAACCTACTCGTTTCCATGGTAATCGCTCTCCGTTTTATTTACGGAACTTTTTCATTGGTGAAGTTGTCAGACGGCAGTCATTCGGTCTCTAAAAATATACTGCCGGCATTTTAATTTTGCGAATTCCGTTGCTTTCATAGTGAATCGCTTCCGTGAGTGCACAACTTAATTCGTAAAAGAGGCTAAATAAAAGTTGAGTAGCAATGAAGTACCAAGTTCGCTTGGAGACTAAACACCGTGGGTCCTGAGGCAAAGATGCACAAGCACCCTGGAGCCCAAGGTCTAGAGAGCAGATATCAGGGCACTGCCGGCCATGCCTCCCTAAGGGCTGTTTATGCCGCCGAGTTTAGTTTTAGTTTAGCTCGCTACTCATACGCGGTACACTTCTATTCATGAGAGTACTGTACCCATGTTCGATGAAGTTGTTAGAAAACATCCCGGGGTACTGCTACCTAGCTTTACGGCTTAAATTCAGCTGGAGCCCCGATTCCGGGTTCTCAATTTTTGAGCGAAACAGTAATTCTAGACAGAATGCGAAAGAGCTTTAAACTGAATCCCAATATTGCTGCAATATGAACAAGAAATTCTGTTAAAATTACAGTTATTTATTTAGCGGTTGATAGAAAGGATCTTTAAACTTGATACTGAATTTATGCCTGACTTTAAAACCTAATTTAATTGCACTGTGGTTAAAGAGAAGGTATTTCATATTTGAAAACTGGGAATCAAATACGTTCTTGATAATATGCAAAGGTGATCTTCACATTTCTCTATTTTG
>KK119721.1:106074-116269 GCA_000611955.2 Stegodyphus mimosarum | reverse complement strand
CTCAGCGCGTATTCGATAGGTCCGTGGTTCGAGTCCCGGCTAGGCATTGCTCATTTTTCATATCTTCTGCTACCAAAAAAAATGTAATGCCTTTATACTGGCACCCGAACTAAAAGAGGTGGTGGATGATGATTCTCCACCACCAGGATTTGGCGATTGGGTCCCCTAATCCCCATTCGCCCTTTAAAAGGGAAAGTATATAAGGTATTTCTCCCGCTTTCTTAGCATGCCTTCGTGTTGTAGTGCTCGGCGGGTATTGGAGAGGTCCTTGGTTCGAGCTCCGACGAGAGCATTGCTCATTTTTCATCTCTCCTTCTTTCAAAAAATGCCTAATGTCTCTACATGCTGTTGTATGAAAAATCCCCAACAATCATAAAAACCCCTTTGAAAAATTCTTTAGGTTATTTGAACAATGTTTTAAAATTTTTTCCTCCTTTCTGATGATAATATATAGATCTCTTTGTATTGCAGTGATTTAATGCATCTATTGTGACAACATTTTTCCATTTTTGTCCGGATAAGTGTTTCTCATAAATAATTCTGCAGCGTGTTCTGCTTTCGGGGTATGTCTTAGAGAAAGACGATGCATATAATTTTTTTTGCATTTTTAAGATTCAAATTAGCATTAGTCATTTTGTTTACAGCTGAAACTGAGCATTTTAATGATTTTGCAACTCTCATTTGACTTGGACGGTTTTTCTTTTAGCATTAATGATCTTCCCTTCGCAACATTCGAAATATTCTGTTTTTATTTTAGATGTGTATTTGGACAATTTTTCCACTTGAAGCCAAACTTTTTTTTGTTTTGTTTTGTTGACGCTATTAACTATCATAGCTTTAGATATAAAAAAAATGACTTTAACAGCACTTTTTAATAACTAGATACGACTAATTTTCTTCAAAAAGAGCACAAACATAGCCTTCCATCGTCGGGAAGTTCATCTGTTGTGACAATATTTTTCCATAGCTGGGACAATATATTGCTATATAACAATGTGAATGTTGATATTTTAAGATGTTAGTATATGCGATTGCTGAATATTCGTTCTGACACTCAGAATATTGTAAAATATGAAACTAAATTTAGCGATTTTAGATTTGATGTAAATTGGTACTGGATGCGATAAAAGCAGGTGCTGATTAAGTGGATGAAAAAGTCGTTTCGTGTGCCTATCTGGCAGTTAATCAAAGTGAAACAGGATATTCCTCTAAATATTCCAAACAAGTTATCGAAAGCAAAATAGAAGGGAGCGGAAATAAAAAGACGAGAAGTCAGATTGAAATTCTTCTAAGAATGGAAACTCCACCTCTGAATAGTTACCTAAGATTCAGTAGCTAAGAAACTAGACCGGTTGCCGTCATTTGATTACCGATTGTGGTAACTTTTCCGGTGTTCTGTAACTGAATTCTCAGAAAAGCCCATTAAATGAAACCATGGGAAATTACCTGCCGATGCGCTGCTGTTTGTTTTTGAAAATCCAATGACAAAAATCTCCCGACTAGGACGCTTGGAAAAGAATTTTAAAAATGTGTATACTATTTAAAAATAGGTATTACATAAGATATCCATGAAACATCCATATGCATTATTTACTACTTTAATTGAAATAAATTTTTTAAATTTATGTTTTTCAAGAATTTTTATGGGGGGGGGATCTGAAAGCTTTCAGATTTTATATTACACCCAAAGGGGCCTTTTTTATCCCTCCCATTTACACACACATTACGTTTCGAGAGCATTTAGGCTAAAAATATTTTAAAACAGCATATCGTTAGAATTTCCGACAGATAATTTCTCCCGCTAGAAATATTTTCCCCCTTTCTTTCCCCCCCCCCGTACGGTGTTGCCATTGCTCGCTTTGAAATCGTTGAATTTGTTAATCAAGAATTCCTTAAAGTTCCACAAAATATAAAGTAAACAATAAAACAAATTCAAAATTTGGCCTTCCGGGTGCTCATATTCGGGTGGAGGACTACGCTATTGGAAATTTTATAGCTCTAAATAGCGTTGTTTTTTCACAGTGCGAGAAACATGTATACATTCATGCAGATTCTTCATTATTTAATTTCTTTAACTATAATGCTGGTGGTGGCAACAATTTGAAAAGTGATACGACGCTTTTAGTGATTCAATGCGAAATGTCGTTTCGAGTCTAATAGGCCTTTTGGGCTAACGCCCCTTTGAGCTAAAACTTTTGTTTTATTATTATTGATTTGGTTTTCGTGCCGAATGTATTTTATTCCCAAGATTATTTAACTTTTCAATTGCGGAAGTGCCCATTTCCTTTTTCTGTGAGATGCTTTAAAGGATTCGGAAGACAACTTTTGGTGGGTTGCGAAAAATTTTCAACTATTCTGTTTATTACTATATAGTTGTACTTGAGTGCAAAACTAAGAAAATTTGAAAATTATGCTTATTTTTACAAAAAATATTGAACTAAATGTACTAATTATTCTGCGGCATAATCTGTGCATTTGGTTTCGTCATAATATCCAGCTTCGAATGCGTGCACGTACTTGTCTATGGAGCTGTGATTGTGGAAGACATATAAACGCAAGAGGTATTTTCTTCAATTTGTGTGGTCGTACTCCTTCACAACATTCGCTGTGTTTCTCACAAGAGTGAAGATTGGAGGCAGTCTAGTCACAAGCGCAGGTGGCCAGAGAACGCAATGTAACACCCATTGTCGTCTGCAGTTTGTGGAAACAATTTCAGGACATAGAATTCATATCGAGGACACCTGGACGAGGTCTGCCAAGATCCACAGCGGCGATTGAGAATCTTTTTTTTTTTTTCTTTCAGGGCGGCAGCACAACACTGCTACAGTTTCACACCTCTCGCGTGAGCTGTATGTTTTTACTGTAACCCGAGTTCACAGTCTACAGTTAGTTGCCCGCAGGCTTCATGAGAAAGGACTATATGTCAGAAGAACCGTTGTTTGCGTCTCTCTCACTACAGCACACAAGAGAGCGCATTCAGCAACATGCGCCTTGAACCAGACTTCATTGCAACACCACATTTTCTACAGATGAGTCCAGATTCAGCCTGGACACTGATTCTTGGCGCATCTGTATCTGGAGAGAGCCTGGAACTACATCTGGTTATTACTTATGCCTGTCGCGTTTGAGGATTTGTCTGAAACGCTACTGTAAATAAAATCCAAGTTATTCAAAACAAACTATCCGCCAAATAACTCAGGCGCGATCGTTCTATAGGAATATTGAAATCCATGAAAAACTTGGCATTAAATTAATTGCAAATTACTCGGCAAAACTTGCCAAGTAGTTTTCTTAGAAAATTCATTTAGTGGAAAATAATTCCATTCCATTGTTGGATTATGACATTAAGGATGACAGAAAAGGCGCAGACCTGGTGCAATACTTAGGAATCCAAGCCCGTCTCTTTCGACCATTATATTTCAAAACTATGTATGGTAATGAAAAGAGCCTCACTCCTGGTTGTCCATGATGGATTATTACTTATTATTTGTTTTAACTATTCCTTGTATTATTGAATCCTGTTGCATATAATTTTATGTAGCAAATGTGCTGCCATCTAGTGAAAATCTTGCAACTCTACAGAGTCTGTATGCTCTGGTACCTTACCTCTTCTACTATCAGCTAGTCGCTAAGCTCCTGACTCCTTCACGTCACGTGAAGATGCCGTTCTACTCTGCTTCAATCTTCCTCTTTTTCATTAGAGCTTCGACCTTTCCAAGCGATGTTCGCCTGTTTTCAACGCCTCTATGACATAGCTGAACATTATATCCAATTATTGATTGTCGTTCTTCACTATTGCGTAACGTTAGTTCGGAACGAACTTTATCTTCATACTCAAGGCTCTATTAATGGTATGGACTTTTCTAGTATGTTATGATGGAATAGGGCTTCGGCCCAGGAACCCGAGCCTCGTAGCCTTCGGTCACCTAAAATCTGAGAACCTGGAGCACGATACCATCCCTCACTGATCAAGGAGAAGAATCGTTACGGTGATAAAGGTATAATGGTTTGGGCAGGCATTGTGTTGGATGCCGCACACCCGTGCATGTGTTTGACGAAGATTCCTTGACTGCTGGGAGGTGTAGAGAAGACATCTTAAAGCCCTGTGTTCGGCGTTCAGGGACGCAGTTATTCCTGGGTTGCTGTTAACAGACGACAACGCTCGTCCACACAGAACTTTACATACGACTGTACGACAAAATATGTTTACTTTTTTGTTTACTTTTTTGTCAACATCATCATCTCAGTGACTTGCCATCACGTGGAGAAGTTCATTAAACCCTTGCCGAGCACGGATTTGCAGAATGTGAAGTCACATATACGCGGTATCTTAATTTTTGCCATTTAAATTGACCAACTGTAGAATTTCATTTATCTGCGGTTCAACGCTCATTCATCAACAATAAATATTGCTGGCATCAGCTCTGAGCAGAAGTTGTCAACAATTTTAAAGGATTTCCGCCAATTGAAAATGAAGCCAAAGAAATTGCAAAGGCAACTGGAGGCGTAGGATTTTCAAGGGAAGATCAAAGATGAAAGAAAGAGGAACCAAATAATTAACAGAGAAACGACGAATGCAGAAACTGAATGGTCTTAATACTTGCCGACAGTGAAAACAGTCGTAATGAAGAAGATAATGCGCCTTTAACTTACAAGAAGTTGAATGAAATGTTAAAAAAGGCCATAAGAACTGTCTGATTTTCAACGGTGAGTGACCCAAATGAAGAAGGAAAAAGGACATTTTATGAGAGGCATTGAAAAACTCTGCTGTCCTTACCGCGAAACGTTTAAAGTTGCTTCAGTCATTCTTCCCGAGCAAAAATTACCAGATTAAAAAGTAATTGTATCGCGTATTTATTAAGCAGTAAAATACTACTATGCAAAACTAGCAACAAATTCATTTTTCACATACAGCCATGAAATTGTTGAAATGAGTGGTCAGTACAGTGAGAAACCAGCTCAGTAAAAAGGGGGTGCTCATGCAAATATGAGCACCATTATGTCAGAGCTTACGTCAGGACATGCAAAACACGAGGAGTCAGCTCGCACAGTGCAAAGGGGCCTAAAAAGAAGGAAAGGTGCATTTATAGGCATTCTTCTGCAAGTGAAAGTGAGATTTTACGTGCAGTATGGGTACAAGGAAAGATTAGGACGTCTTTACACGTAGTAGAATGATTTTGAAGCTTGAGGAAGGAACTAGGTAATGTTTGTCGTCCGAGAGTTCGGATGGTAAGTATTGCTTCATGAGCTTGGAAAGCCTTCCAAACTACAGGTATAACTGTAAGAAAGGTTGGTAATGGTCGGCACAGAAAAACAACGGTGATCAATATATCGCCCTGTAGGCGAAAAGAGGTCAAAACCAGAAGCGGGCGACATTGCTCAGCAGTTGCCACAGCAGCCGGACGACTTCATAAAGGTGGCCTATTCGCTCGTCGTTCTGAACGCTGTATATGTTGACAGCAGCTCATCGACAGTATCGTTTACAGTATTTGAGAACACAAAGATTAGAGATCTCATCAATGGAGTCACGTCCCCTTTACCGATGAAAGTCGTGTCAGTCTGACAAACGATTCTCGACGATATGGAGATAGGTAGGGAAACACTTTCTTCCCATTAATATAAGGGGAAAAGACTGTTGGGGTGTTTCTGACGTGCTTGTATGAGGTGGCATCATGATGAAAGGTCGGACGGAATTCCACATCATGAAGTATGATGAAGTTCTTCCCCGCGCGCATTTTTCCGGGGTGCGATTGGTCCCGACTTATTATGTATGATAATGCATGGCCACACATGACACATGCTGTTGAGGAGCTCCTGGAAAGGTGAAAATATCCACAGAATGGATTGGCCAACGTGCTTCCCTGAGTTAATTCCCATTGAACATGTTTTGGGATACTTTAGTGAAATGCCTGCCGGCATGGTCTTCCCTCCGGAGAACAACAGATAACTGAAACAGTTCCTCTTTGAAAAATGGGGAACTCTTATTATAAGAACTGTTAGATAATCTGGTGCTGAGTATCGACAGAGGGTGCGAGGCAACTCTTGCAGTTAGGGGAAGTCATATCCTTTACTAACGCTCTTTGGTTTGTTGTTCTTTCTCTTGACCAGACAGGTTTTTGTACCAACACCAGTCTGTTAATAAAGTCATTTTCTATTCGGTCCGCAATGTATGCGTCCTGTTGATTTTTTTGCTCTTTGGTTTGTTGTTCTTTCTCTTGACCAGACAAGTTTTTGTACCAACGCCAGTCTGTTAATTTGTTTTGCTACTGTACTTTTCTTATCTTTTAAGTAATACGTTGTGCCTCTGTAGTATGAATATCATGTCCCCCAATTGATTTTTTTCGGAATTATGGCCAAAGTCAGGAAAGTTACGTGAGTTTTGCCCATTAGTGTAATAATATTTTTAATTATTCATTTCATTTTTTTCCCTTTTAATTACAACAATACTTAGGTTTGTTTAAAAGATACATACTTTTTATCTGAATTTATAAATAGCAGATGTTTCTCATGAAAAGTTTGCCCACAAAAATGTGCAAAATAGCGGTAAGGCTGCTGAAGATTTGGAGTTCAACCTGGGTCCGATTCTAGGCGAACGGCTGTCTTCATTGTGTTTTCGTAGTTTTCCTCTTGTGAGATATGTATACGAGCCTTAGAAAAACCTCCACGAAGGCATTCTTCCCTTTAAGCATAGAGCCCTTGTCATATAGCCACAATCAAATAAACGTAAAAAAACCCGTAAAGTCAAATTTATTAAATCCGAGTTTGCCCTACCCGATATTTATTAATAGCATAACTCCGCTCCACGTTCGGCAACGGTTTACTGTAAATCAACAAGATTCCCTAAAGTGCTGCTGCTATCTCAGGATTAACAGAAGACAACTGCAAAGAACAATCTGAATATCAAACTTAATAATATCCAAATACATCAGCATGCTTTTTGGTTTGTTTTGGACATGCTTTTATTTGGGACAGCCCTCTATATATGTTTATTATTATATTATTTTTCTGTACTACCAGTCTCCTTCCCCCACGAAAAAAAGCAGCTGTATGCGCGTGGGTCGTGAGGTTTAGAAGTTTCGTAATTACTCGTCTAACAGCTTATCTGCATGTATCAGTTCCCCAAAGTGGCTCGTCCTTGCTCTTTCACCTTCATCTTCACTTTTTCACTTTCTTTTACCCGCCATTTTACTCATGCTTTTAAATTACTATATTCCAGATTATTTTAATCTGATAAAATCTTGTCGCTTTAATTGTTTTTGCTTTTTTTAATGTCGGCACTGTTCCTTATTTTGGTTTTTTACTTTATACGAACCCTTAATAGAAATAACTCGAATGGGGTCCAATTCCGCAAAACTTTTTATAAGCAGAATTTTGCAAAACTGTTTCCATTATTGTAATTTGTTTATTATTGTTATTTCCATTGTTATCCCTTGGTAGTCTGAAAAGGGAAAAATGGTACCGGTCCCTCCCCCGAAAAAAAAAAAACTATACTCCCTGAAAGATCATAGAAAAAATTTCTGGATCTTTTTCCAGAAAGTCAGGAACATTAAAGAAGAGTCAAGCTCAGTCTTGTCAAATAATAAAAGTTCATGTTTTTATTAGTAATTAACGAATAAGTAAAGAATTCCTCTCTTAGTAAGAAAGCAATTGAAGAATTACTGCAGTATTTATCTCGAAACGGGATTTTGGGCTGTACGCTATCAACGGCGAAACACGTTTCAGATTTTTCCCGGCAGATATTATCGCCATGTATTATTTTTAAACAAATTAAATAGTAATGAAGAATCTGCATGTATGTATGTTTCCCGCATTGTAAAAAAACGACGGTAACCAGAGTCGTCAAATTTTTAATAACGTAGGCCTCCATCCGAACATGTGCACCTGGAAGCCAAGATTTTGAATTACGAAAGTTTTAGATTTCATGTTTTATAAAATGTTAGCGAATTTTTGATTTAAAATCTATAGCGATTTGAAAGAGAGCAGTGGCAACGCGGTACGGAATAAAACATTTTTATCTCCAGCAGGCGAGAGTGTCTCTTGGAATTTGTAAAGATATGCTGTTTTTTAAATAGTTTGTGATTTTGTTAACGTTAATAATAAAAAGACAAAAAAGTTTTGTAAAGCCATCTTAGTAGGAGAACTGAATATTTATAAAATGAACTGAGCTATATATATTATAGAATAGAATAGAATATAGAAATATGGAAATGTATGGCAACGTTTAACACTGCATCGGAAATTCTAAACATTTACTAACTATTTAAAATGTTTGCAATTTTATTGTTGAATTGTATATGGCATAAGTGCGAAGAAAATGATGCTTAATAGTAAAGCTAAAATGATAAATGGACTAGCAGCAGTGAGTTTAACAGCAGACTGGTAGACTGCGAGCCCAGCGAGGTCGTAAAAACCGTTAACAAACCCTTTTGGGCGACCTTTAAGATATGAAGCCTTTCAGATTTTTTTTTAGCCCAAAGGGCCTATCGTTAACCCAGAAGGGCTATTAATTTCGTTTTGGCATTTTACGTTGGTTCCCTATAAATGTCGGTTCACTTTTCAAATTGTTGCCACCAAATATTAGAGCTTTGTATTATATTTAAAGAAATTAAATAACGAAGAAGCTGGATTTAATGTATGTACGCTCTTAGACACCGAGAAGATAAATGGCAAATTGGACACAAATTGATATGCATACAAGTTTCGACGGAAAATGCAAAATTTTACATTTTGGCTGCCAGGCAATGAACTGTTGTCGCTACAGCGCATCTGATCTGCGCAACTGGCAGGATATTTAAGAGGAGATGTTACAATTTCAGGTCATAAATTCTTCACGAATTTCATTCCGTGTACTCTGGTAGATATTAACTATGCCTCGCATACAGGTGCGCGAACGATATGCGCAGATGTCAGAATTTGAGAGAGATCGTGTAGTTGGGCTCAAAGAAGCCGATTGGTCTTATCGGCGAATAGCTCGACATTTGAGCAGGAGCGATGCCACTATTAGACGATGTTGGCAGGAATGGGTGAACTATGGCCGCACACAGCGTCAAGGAGGAAGCGGTAGGCCTAGAGAAACGACAGAACGTGAGGACCGAGCAGTCAGCCCCAGATGCATGGTTATCATCGATTGTACGTTGCAACAAGTGCTTCAGTGACCGCAAGGACCATTCATAGATGGCTCACAGAAAGGAGGCTGAGGTCACGGCGCCCCTTGCGCCGACTACCATTGACCTCTGTACAACGTCAAGCCCGTTTGCAGTGGTGTCGGGCTCATTCGCACTGGAATGTCACTGACTGGAGTAGAATCGTCTTCAGTGATGAGTACCGCTTTGAACTGAGCCTCGATGACCAGCAAAGCCGAGTCTGGAGACGCCTCGGACAGCGTTGTGACACCAAACTGAAAACGGCAGACAGGCCGACAACCAGGAGTGATGGTCTGGGTTGCCATTTCATTTCATAGTAGGACCTCTTTGGTTGTCATCCGTCGCAACCTTACAGCACAGCGGTACGTTCGACGAAGTTCTAAGGCCCGTTGTTTTCCCTTCATGTGACGCCACCATGGGCTTACATTTCAGCAAGATAATGCCCACCCTCACACGGCACATGTTTCTCCTGCTTGCCCTAGTGCTCGCCGAACATTATCTTGGCCAACAAGGTCGCCGGATCTTTCTCCTATTGAGCACGTTTGGAGCATTATGGGCAGGGCCCTCCAACCAGCTCGGGATGTTGACGATCTAACGCGCCAGTTGCACAGAATTTGGCACGATATCCCTCAGGAGGACATCCGCAACCTCTAGCAATCGATGCTAAGCCGAATAACTGCTTGCATAAGGGCCAGAGGTGGACAAACGCCTTACTGACTTTTTAACTTTGTGAAGCTCTATCACTTCAATAAATCATCCAATTTTTCTCAAACTGTAATCATTTGTTTTTCTGTACATATACATCACTTCTACCGATTTTCGTCCCATTCGCATAACTCCTTCTTGGTGCGTGGTTTTCTCTCTCTCTCTCTCTCTCTCTAAGAGTGTATGCTTCTCATATTGTGATAAAACAACGGTATCTAGAGCCATTCAATTTTGAATAACGTGCGTTTCCACCCAAATATGGGCATCTCGAAGCCCGAATTTGGAATTTGTTTTATTGTCTATTTCGTATTTCGTAAAATTCAACGATTTCAAAGCTAGTAATGGCA
>KK119721.1:83126-106031 GCA_000611955.2 Stegodyphus mimosarum | reverse complement strand
GGGGGGGGAATTATCTCCAACGCGCGAGACTGTGTATCGGAAATTCTAAAGATATGCTCATTTAAAAAATGTTTTCCTATATTGCTATTGAATTGAATTTTATGGTTCAGTTGCGAAGAATATGATATTTAATAAAATACACGAAACGCTAAAAAAAAAAGTCCCTTTGGACGTAATGTAGAATCTGAAAGCTTTCATATTTTCTTTTTTTTTAGTTATTCTTTATTTTTATTCTCTGCTCCCTTCCTTACTTCTTTCTCTCCGGGAATTCAGTGTTTAGATGTTGGGAAGTGTTAGAAAAAGAGCGAGAAATTTTATGTTAGATTCCTATTCAAATTTGACCTCGATATGGCAAATTGTCCTAAGCCCATTTTTATTGTTCTTAATGTTTCTTCACATGACAGTAGGATAAGCTTAGCTTTAGAAGCCGTTTCCTATTCAACGACCGATTATTCACTGGTGAGTTGCATCACAGCCTATCACGCGATGCATCGAAGAATTCACATGATGTGTAATTTCCGGGTAAGAGTTTCTGGCCATGGGTGACCTCTGCCGGCCATATTTAGAATTCAATTTTATTTGATCGTACGGACCTTGGTGTGCTCACCAGCTGCATCGAAATATTGCTATTCGCGTCTTAAATTTCCCTGTTCGAATTGCATTTAGGTTGAAATAACCGCATTTTTTTCGGAGATTAACAGCTAGCGCGTTTAATTTAGAGGGAAATCCAAGGTAGTCAACCCACCTTTCGTAGTGTTTCTTCAAAATAATTTGCTCCGTCCGAATTTTTATTTTTAAAAATATTTTGGCATCTCCATAAAACAAAATAATTTTTAATAGATTTTTGTCCCAGAATCTTGTTTTTCATCCATCTGGAAAAGAGATTGCTTAGTATTATTTTTAAAAGCAGAGAGGTTGAAATCTTTTTTTATGTCATTTGTTTTACTGTTTAATTCCTGGTAATTAAAATTTTTCGTGGACACATTCTAATGTCCTAAAAATTCAAATATCTAAAAAAATTGCCTAAAACGTATTTCTTCTTTATTAGTGTTATATACAGGATATGCAGGAAAGAGATTGGATAAGTTATTGAAGGAGCTATCTGCGTAAGGGGAGGGCTTCCTTCGTGGTGGACATTTGAAACGAAAATTGGCTCGTATTCACATTACACATAGAGAGAAAACTACGAAAGCGTTCATGCAACCAGCCCATTCACTGGGGTGCAGTTGTCAGTAGTAAATAATGTTAACCATTTGGTAAATTTTCGAATTTTAGATTGAGTAAATGAAGTAAAATTTGATATTTTTTCCGTGTAACTATTATCCGTGTAACTAGAGTAAATGAAAAAAGGGATTTTGAACCGAGTAGGTAAGACTGTTGAAGAATAGGTTAGGTTAGACTATTCGAATATGACAAAGCCACGAGAGTATCTAGCTGAGAGGAGGACTTCCTGAAGGAAATAACTCGTATTCACGTTATACATGTAGCCAGCCCGTTCGCCTGAGGTCAAAACCAAACGTGGAACTACCACTATTTAGTGGTTTTAACCCCTTGACTTGAGTTTGAATACAAGGAATTGAACCCTAGTTCATATCCTACCAGTTTAGTCGGCTATGGAATCATTTTCATGGTTGTCCCCATCCATCCTCCCCCCCCTATTCTCGTGGGCTTTGCAGTAATAAACTAGACAAACTAACGACAAAAAAAAAAGATTCCATTGGATAGCATACGACTCTATGTACTATAAGTGTTTGTGTTTTAAAATGCTCTACCCTTGTTTCTTACATACTTTAGTGAAATTAGCGAAATGTTCATATTTTTAGCTAGTAACGTTGCCTCATTCTGATTATAGCAAAGCACGCACGCAATATTCGTCTCCCTAACGGAAGGAATGCTTCGGTGGAGGATTTTTCAAAAGCACACTAAGGCTATCTTCTTAAAAGAATGATGCCTTTGTGGAAAATTATCTGAGCGAATATGGCTTGTGTTCCCATTAAAACCTCTGATTGCCTAGGCCGTTTATTTTTTGTAATATCCTTAAAAAGGTGTATGTATATACGTGGGTTTGAAATATGCCGAAGAAATCAATGCAATGTAATAAAAGCACATAAGCCCAGGTATAATGTAACTGAGGCGCATTAAAATCTCAAAAAAGTAACTCCTGTTTATGGCAGTTATAGGAAATTGGGGGATTCTTGGAGAAATTTACTGCCAATTGAAGGTTACACAGGACTTTTTCAAGGAAAGTAATTAGTATCCACGTTACATCTGTAGAGACATTGGTTTATTTAGAAGCAGGAGGTATAGAAAATGAGCAATGATGAATGATGCAATGAGCAATGATAAGAAAAATGCCCTCACCAGGAATCCAACCACGGACCTCTCGGTTACGCGTCGAACGTGCTGACCCCTACACCAAGAAGGCGGGAGAAATATCTTATACATCTATCAGAAAAAGGCCGATGCGTCCAGCCTGTTCGCATTGTTTAAGCCCGAGTCAAACCATTAGTCTTCAGCTGCATTAATTACTCAGGCGCCAGTAAATATTAACGCAGTTGCAGTAAAGTTTTAAACGAATTAAAAGATGCGAATTTTGTGTTGATACAGTTAGATGCTTTCAACAGGCTGTATTGTCCGTGTTCTTTGGTTTATCATTTTAAACTGAATTCATGAGTGAGTTATGACTATACTCAATTAAACAACAGTCTTAGCATAACATATTAACTCGGCGATTCTCAAACTGCACAAAGGTAGGAGGTTGGAAATCGTAATATTATACGGAATGCTTTTGGTTTCAGTGCAGAAAATTTCATATTACACCTCTGGCCAAAATTCAAAGAGTGATTTATTTTTGAAACCTGTGCAGATTTCTTCTTCGGCAATTGAGAGCCGTTCTGTAGTATTTTGAAATGGATAAAATTTTTTAGGTTTATTAGATTCCATACTGTCTGCTGCCAATATTTTTGAGCAAATAACACACACGGGCCTTTCTTCTTCATTTAATTCAGTACTCCTAAACCCAGAATTTCAGCATCATTGAGAATATTTTCTTGATTTAATTTTCGGAACCTTACTCTTCCGTGCACTTGTTGATGTTTTATTACCGTCTAATGTTCGCTTAAAAATTTATCCATGATTCTGCTTAAATCTACTGCCGTAAATATTTAATATCGTGAATTGCAATTAACGCGCAAATTACAAAATGCATATTCGAGATAAATTCGGTAGCGATAGAAGGACCCACACGACCGAGACAGACTGAAATAGAACGAGATGCAGTTTATACGAGATAACAACGTTTTGCACAGACGTCCACGAGAATGCCGGATGTGTGGATATAAGATAAACAGCAACAGAGACGAGAACAATTTTTCTAATGACAATTGTACTTTTAGAAATGGGGGATTAAGGAAATAAATGTTTAATTTAATTTAAAATTATTTTGCAGTCTGTTCCAGTTTAAAAACTAGAAAGAAAACGTAACATAATACTTATCCTATTACTGAGTAACCTACTTAGGTACTTACGTAAAAAGCCGTCGACCATTTTTGTCTATTAAAGAAAAGACGTCAAACTACGCAATTTTTCGCGTAGTTTGGCGGATTGGAAAAGTCTTGTCCCAAAAATGGAAAAGTCTTCTTCAAACACGCTGGTTTTGGTGTAACCTTGATTACACGTGTTAGTTATTATTATTGAGTAAAGACTTTGTTTTCCCTCTATCACGCATTTCCGGGGGGGGGGAGTGATTAAAATTTGGGACCTGCCTACTACAGCAGAGCATGCTCTTGAATATTTCCAAAGTTATAGAATCTTACCGGCCTAAAAAAAATTTGTTAATAGCCACGATATGGCTCTATTATGGAAAAAATAATGGAAATTTTTAATGAAAAATTAAATATAAGTAAATAATAATATTGTTACGGATTTCATACTTATTTGGCTATTTATTTAGAATTGTAATTAAAATGGCTTTATTTTCCCGTACAACGCAGACGATTTTTGAAGAGAAAGCTATGTCGGAAAAATAAAAATAAAAGAACGCGAGCATTTAATATTTAATAAATAAATATCTCGTAATTACTGTTGCCATCCAGAAAAATCCAGATTGTTCTAGTGACAATTAAAAAAGCTTATAAAAGCCGAATTGAAACACCTCATCTCAGTTCTTGTTGTAGCTGTAGCTGTAAAAAGCGAACTGCTGTTTACTTAATGCTGTTATTGATTGTAGCGATTTCGCTGTGAGATAGAATTATTTTATCTGTTTTGAACTGAGTTTTTGCTAACTCAGTTCAGAGTTTGAAAGTTTTTTGAGATATTGTGATATTGCGCGAATATCTCTAAAGAAATATTGCAGCATTTTGATTTATTTCTTGTGGAAAGAATAAATTTTTGTTAACTTTTTACGACTTGTGCATTCAATCCGTAACGAACCCGTACTCACGCAACAATATGATGAATTTAAAAGAAACATAAGAATAGAACTTTTTTTCTTGTATTTAGTGAATGTTTTTTTTTGTTTGTTTGTTTTGTTTGGCGCGATTGGTGCCGTCTCTTGTGGTCGACCGGATTTTACGTAAGTACCCCTACTTAAAATATCTGTTACTGAAAAGGTAACATATACTTTAGAATTAAGGTCGTATTCTAGCTTTAGCGTCAAAGTGCGTTATTATTGAATTTAATACATTGTTATTGAATTGGGGGGCGTGATGTAAATTATGATTGAAAACTGGGTCGCAAATATTGAAAGTTTGAGAAGCACTGTATTAACTGCAGTAGAATTCAACAAAGCACGTTATCTCCTAAGTGAAAAAGGCCTCTTTGGAAGGCCTTTCTAAGGGAAATAGGTTTATATTCAGGAAGAAACACGAAAACTCCGCCCAGGCGAGAAAGTGGCTAGTGGCTGTGACTGCCGTACTGAAATACCCGGGTTCGAATTCCAGAGAAGGCATGGATGTAAATTGTCCGTTCTTTCATAGGAAGCAAGGGTGGCCGCTTGTTAGGTGCCTCCATAGTAAAATGACCATCGCTTTTACCTGAAATGGCTAAGAATCGCAAAAACACTTATGCATCCAGCCCTCTCGCTGATATTTAAATCCGGATCGAACTAACTGTGTTTAGCTATGTTATCCGCTCGGTCACTGCTGGAGACGTGTACGCATTGGGAGAACAATTTGCAAAATATGGATCATGATTAAAACTAATAAATAATACTAACCAAAATTTTTAAGTATTGATTTTAATGTACACATGTGCTGCATTTGGCATACTCTTTCATGCCATTATTTTATTAAATTAGTTTTCGTTAAATAATTTATTGTTTACTAAATACAATAATAAACTGCATGGTATCTTTTTATTAATCCTTTCTAGATCTTTGGATGTATGCGAAAAAAACTTTTCCAGTAAGAATTAAAGTGAAAATACTTCGTCTGTTCTTGTAAAATATTCCTTTGTTTTTATTATAACACAGTTTTAAAATGAAATGCGAACACTGATTGTGAAATATATACTATACGTAAATGACACTACACGTGATACTATACATACACTACACTACACATACATACACTACACTACACATACATACACTACACATGATACTATACATGATACTATACATGATACACATACATACACACGATACTATACATAAATTCTTTTCTGCTGTACGGATCAAAGCAATTTTTCATCATGCTCTAACATTTCTGATCTTCGATCTTTTTTTGGTAATCGATTTCATCCCCTTTGCAACTTTAGCCGATTTAATAGCGTCCTTGTTTTTCGCAATCGTAGATGTCATCGTAATCGGCATACGGCATGCAGTAATAAAGTCCCAGATTCGCATGCCATCTTCGTACTTTTCAACAATCTCTTTTTTTTTTCGCCTCCATGTGATCCTAACCATTTTCTTCGTTGCTTGACTTTTATCATTAATTTTTCTAAAAACTCATTGTTAAATAATTTACAAAAGATTTACGGGAAAATGGCTAAAGCAATTGAATATTCAGCGTTATAACGCAGTTTGTTAACTAAACGATATTAATACGTCATAGCGTTGTTTCGAAGGATGTAAACAAGTACAGTGTGGGTAGTCGTGACTCAGTCGACTCGAACGCGAGTCGTAATCCAAACAGATGTCTTCTACCAAACAGAAATTTTTGCGTACAAACAGAAAGCATACCGCCCAACAGCGGCCGAGCGGTATTATCGCTGAATACTGGTAGTTCGGCTCGGAGTTCAAAGTCCGACGAATGAACTGGGTGCATAGGCATTTTCGTGGTTTCCCCGTGTGTAACGTGTATACGAGCCACTTTCCCTTAGAAAGTCCTCCAAGATGGTATCTCTTTCCTTAGGCAGATAGCCCTGGAGTGCTTTGCTATAATATAAATAAACCAAATCAAACCAGAAAGTATACTAAGTTGCACGACGTATTTCAAAGCTGGCGTACATCGAGGTACAATTGTATAAGTAAAAAAAATGAGTTAACTCGTTTCATAAATATTTCTTGGATAGTTGGAGGGCAAATATGTGTTGTTAAATTTAATTCAACTGAGGCTAAAAATATTGAAGCCGGATTAATAGATTGTAAAGTCTTATACGTATAATACAGATGCTTGCATTTATATCGAAACGTTGCAACCTCTATTTATATTTTAAATGAATCGTTTTCCTCATCTCCCCAACCATTTTTAATTGTTTCTAGTGCCTGTTTGGTTCGAAAGTCGAACATTTCCGTTGGCCTTCACCCGAAAGCAATTTAGTCCGAGTTTAAATAGCAGGCGAAGTTGTAATTTAAGAGATAATACTGTCGGTGTTACTGCAGTTGCTTGTTAGCTTCAAATGAAGAGCCTTCTGCCTAGTCAACGTGTGCATTTAGGAAATGAATTTTGTATATTTTTGAACACTATATTTATGATCCCACTTGCAACAGCGGAGTTGAATAGGTTAAATCTAGATTAACTTCAATGCAATAGCTTAAATGTAGCATTTCCTGTATAGTTCACAAAACCGCCATGAAATAGCACTCGGCTCTTTCGTTGATTCATTGTGATTAGGATACCTTCAGCGAGTACACTAATTTTTTTAACTTTTGGTTATTTTTTAAGCATTTGTACATTATATAATAGATTTGTTGATTTTAAAATGTGTTTGTCATGTTGCACCTTTATACGGGATTCGGCAATGAAGCGGGAAATTTTCAACTTTTTAATGAAAATTTAAAAACTTCCTAATTTTTTCATAAAATATTTATTATTATTATTTTATTTATTTATTTATTTTTTTACATATTTGAGTTGAACAAATTTGCCGTTTTATTTTTTAAAATAATGCCGCTCAATTGATAACAATTTCTACTAACAGTAACGTTCTTTTAATCATGACCGAAAATTTTCCATCGCTCGATGAAGCGTGTCAGGTTGAACCCATGATTCGTTTTTAATTCCGGTATGGTTTACGGTTAAAAAAGTAAACACCTTACTCTTCAGAAATCCCCGAAGAAAAAATCCGATGTGGACACTATGTGACTTCCTTGGCCTATTAAATCATACACATTTTTTGCCGCACTTCATTTAAACCTTTTCCCTTGAATTATTCTAACTTAATTAACCGATCCCTCAAGGTAAATTGAAAATGACATAAAAAATTGCAAGTTTTGGAATTAAATATCTCGGTATTTTGCCGTGCGGGAATTAAACTTGGTAGTCCAAAGGGGCTTTGTCCCTGAAGGACTATTGTTTTCGTTTTGCGATTTTGCCTGGAGTCACTAAAAGCGTTATATCACTTTCCAAACTGTTGCCACCAAATCTTGCAACCCTGTATTATATTTAAAGAAATTAAATAATGAAGAATCTGCATAAATGTATGTATGTTTCTCGCATTGTGATAAAACAAAGGTACCTAGAGCAATCAAATTTTGAATATTGAACGTTTCCTACCGAATTTTTGATTAACAAACTCAAGGATTTCAAAGCGAGCAATGGAAACGTTGTACAGAAAAAAACATTTTTATCTCCAGCGCGTGAGACTGTGTATCGGAAATTCTGAAGATATGATCATTTTAAAGTTATTTTGCGATATTGCTCTTGAACTGAATTTTATGATTTAAGTGCGAAGAACATTATATTTAATAAATAAAGGTAACACACTAAATGTTAAAAAAACGCCCCTTTGGACGTTATTTAAAATCTGATTTTTTTTTTTTTTTTTTTTAATTTGACATTGACCAAACTTGAATCTGTTCGTCTTTTAAAGCACTTCTGTAATTAGAAGTATATGACTACGATCAAAGATTGCGAAAATAAAGGTGGGGTTAAGGACTTTTTAACTGAATAAGGGTGGGTGGGAGGTGGTGTATAAGTTAAAATATAAAAGTCTGCAATTGAGCTTCATTTTTTATATCTATTTTTGTTGAAAGGACTGGTGCACTTTTATAATTTATTGAAAAGAATAACGTTTTCGAATATTTTGTGTATAGATTTTCTGTGTTTCTATTGTTATGTGAATTTTGTTTTTGTATAATTTTGCACTTCAGTTTAGTTTAATTATGTATTTACTTTTGTTTACTTTTATCTAGTAGGGTGCCAGATACACGTCGGAGTAGTTCTTGTCGTTATGGGATTATTAGAAATATTATGCAACAGTTTTGGACTATCAGTTAGTAGCGGTTTCAATCACATAATGGCAGGAAGAACGAAACGTGTTCGGCACTTATTAATCATCCGGGTTTAATATTTTAAATACTAACCCCTTGGCGAGTTCTCTTTGAAGCATTAAACAGGAAGTGCTTAATAGTTATCTTTGCTTTCTCTCATAAATATTTTTTCAAACTTTAATTACCCTTAAAAACATTTTTTCAGCTTTATTATTTTATCTTATAATTTAACATTTCACTACCAATTAGCATGAGGCAATATTAATATCCTAAACAATTTTTCCTAAGATGGAATAATCTTTTTAATAAAAAAAAATTTTGAACATTTCGTATAGTATTTTTTTTAACTATACAAATATATATATGTGTGTGTGTGTGTGTGTGTCCGTGCAAGATAAAAATATGTAAATCAAAATTATAATGTAAACTAACCACTAATTCCCTTTAATTCTTCCTCTCTGTTCTAAAAATCGTAATAACTTCTCTGGATTGTGCCATTTCTAGAACATTCCATTTTTCATGGCCTACGCAGCGCTGATGACGTAATAATTGGAAACTGAAACTTTTAACTCAACCCAAAACCTTTCTCTTCGCGTGCTTCTATATTGAATAACTAGACACTTTAGCTTCTGTCTATGCAGTGCTTTTACGCAGTTCCGCTGGGCTCGCTTCCTATCGCAATTCTAACAAAAATGTAAATGTTCTTGAATAGGCACGATTAGAGTGCAAAGTGAACTGTGGCCACAAATCTCAGTTGCAAATAAAAATAGAATTAAAACTGCCTCGACTGTCAAGTTTCTTAGTTATTGCAAAGGCAACATATTAGCATACTACTCAATCAGAATTCTTCTCCTTTAATATGGATCTACGATCTATCCTATACAGCTATTACTCATCGACGCTAATCCGTCTTTGCCTTGCTTTTATTATTACATATATATAATATATACTTTTGCTACTCCCGATTGAAATAAAAAAGGGAGGTGCACACTACATGTTACATACATATACAAAATTTCAACGTTATAGCGCCTAATTATTTTTGAATTAAGCAAGACATCTACATACGTATGTGCGTTCGTTCAGACCTCATGAAAACATTTCTTTTGAACCATTTTACAATCCGTTATGGAAGAAAGAATCCGTTATTCTGTCCGTACATACGGACATCACTAAAAAGAAAGTCGTCTTAATGAATTCGGAAACGGTCAAAATAAATATTTCCTTTGTAATATGATATCACCTGAAATTTTTCACGATTACAATACTTCCTTTACAAGGAAGTAAAAAGTCACATGCTGACAAATCTGGGGATCTTGTGGGCCACGAGATATCAGCATGTTTGGATATGAGTCCGTCCGGGAAGCGTAATGGGCAGACCGCACATTCAGTTGAACAATGTTAAACGAATTACGCACACTGCGCATGCCCAAAAGAGAATTTGGCGCAATTACGACTTGGGCGTAATTTTAAAAGAAGATAAATATGATATACGGTTGATATTCTGTTATCTGGACGTAAACAGTTCAGGGTTTTAAAACTTGTTAGGTTGTACGTTGCTTCGTGAGTGTAAATATCGATTGTAAACTCCCAAAATTTTCGTTTAAGAAGGATTACAAAACAGGAAACATTACATGATGTTGTTTATTGATTGTACTTGAGCTGCTGATTGTACTTCTGAGGAATAAAAGCAATCGATTATTTACCATGCGTACCATTCATAACTACTTCATCAACTTAAGGAATATATCTAGTTTAAATTACTAAATTAAAGCCAAAGAAATTATTACAAATAACTGATACTAAATGTAATGTTTATGAACAAAATAAACCAAAATGAAATGAAACAGAAGCAAGTGCCATAAGCACAAAAAAAGTGTCCATAGTATTGCAATCGTAAAGAGTCGCTAAGGGCTACATGACGAACAGGCTTGTGTAGAGTTGTTTATTTTTATTCCCTTGTAATTTCTCCCACGCCATCGGTACACTATTGAGCATGCGCAGTAAGCGAAATTCGTTAACATTGATCAATTCAATGTGCGGTTTTCCATTACGCATCCAGGGAAGAGTTCTCTTAAGCAATCGTGGACACAGGAGCAGTATGATTTGTGGCCCCATCGTGCTGGAGAAAAATCCATTTCTGAGAACCTAGGGAGCTGCTTCATCAAAAATGTTGTGACCATGTGTGTGTAGCGGTTGGCATTAACAGTTGTGGCTTTTTCTCTTTCGTCTTGGAAAAAAGTATGGTTCAGTAATGTCAGATGATGAAAGTGCACACCACACCGTAACTGTCAGACTATGTAAAGGCTTTTCATGCTACTCACGGGAGTTTTCATCATCCCAACATCAACTAATGTCATGCTGCCATCATTCTTAAAACAGGATTTTACTCAGAAAATACGCTGTACACCGGACCACTCTTCATGTGTAACAAATGACTTAGGTGATCCGTCACTTGTCAGAGTCATCAGTCCTGTACTCTGTATAGCATTTAGTAGTAAAAGCGATAGCAATTTGCTGTGGCTAACATAATGATGTTTAACAAATGGTATTCGGTATCAAACAATGATCCAAAACCTCTACGTGAGTAGAAAATGAACTATTTGAATTTTAAAATTCCCCGCTTGACTAGCGGACTGTGATCAAAAATTGACTCCGCTGTCCATAATTTCTTAAAAGTATTTTCAAAGTTGACACCACTGAAATATTACAGTTTTTTCCAATATTTCTGAGTTTCCATTCTTTTTTTACTTCCTTGTACGAAGTAAAAAGGCAGTATTGTAATCGCGAAAAATTTCGAGTATCATATTTCAAGGAAAATATCCATTTCGACCGCTATCGAATGCAATTTAACGGTGTTTTTCTGTGACATCTGTACGTAAGCACAGAATAAAGGTCTCTCCCGCCCCCCCCCAAATTATAAAACTGACTTAAAATGGGTTCTGAAGAGATTTTTTACGTGGAGTCTGTGCGTTCGTATGTATGTATGTGTCTCGCATAACTCAAAACGAGTCGCCTCAGGACGTTGAAATTATGTATATAGGACTGCTATAACATGTAGATGTGCACCTCCTATTTTGGTTGCAATCGGCCGCACCAAAAGTATATAAATTTATGTATGTATATATCCACTTTGTTACTCGGCTTAGAGAGCTCAGTTTTTTTTATTCTTATATGTTGATAAATTGTGCATTTTTTGCTTTAAAAATGATTGAATTAGGTTGTTTTTATCTTCCGGTTAAGGTCTTTATGCCTTTAGTTAACTTGCATGTTATAGTTCCAGAATTACCAGCAATTTAGAAGTTGTTTCAGTGCGGCTAAGCCTCATTATTTTGGCCATAGCAGCCATATTTGTTTACATTTGAAACATAGCAGAATAGTGGATTTGTTGCCAATCTAGGGAAACGAAGCATCGCAGCAACAAAGATAACGCCTTCTTTTATTATTGCGAATTAAATCATTCTTAATCAGTTCTGGAATTATTCGAAGAAATAAGTATTAAGATTGACTTCGTGATTCTTAATATAGATATTTTGAGTTTTTATGTGTTTTTGCCTTTTCATGAAGTGAGAACTAAATTAATTAAATGACAAATACTGAATCGTCTGTGAGAAACTGTTTCTTTTTTGTTTGTTTTATTTCTTTTATACATCGTTTTAGATTTATCATAGAATTTGAATAAAACATGTGGCAACGATTTAATCATTCTTCAGATGATTCACATAATTTTTGTGCATTTTGAGTTAGTTATAAAATGAATGATATATAACGCTGTTAAGTGAACCTAGCGCAAGAGCGCGTCGCTATGGTAACTAAATGTAGTGAGTCTTAAAGAGTGTATTTATTCTAATGCAGTTTATGCGCTATCGACGAAGTAGATTTAATTCAATCCAATAAGTTTAAATGAAATGCAAAACGCGTTTAGTTTAATATTCCGTACAAAGAAGTCATGTGATTTACATATCAGATTTTTTTAATAAGAAAATAAAAGAAAAAAGAAACTTTAAGTAAAAATAAAAAAGATATAATTTTACGTGAAATTTAGTATTTAACTACTAATGTAACGTATGAAATGATCGTCTTGTTTTGAGAGAAATAATCGTTAGACATGATGCTGAATTGCGTTTAGAGTTAAGTGTTGAATGGCTTGACGTGGACAGAAAACGAAGTAGTTTTTCTTCCTCGAATACTTGTTGCTGTGACGAAAATTTCAGTGGAAATGTGGTGGCGGAAAGTTTGTGATGGCAGTTTTCCAGCTGGCAATCACGAAAAAGAACACGCTTTCACTGATTTCTCATTCTTGCAGCTCATAATCACATGCATTCTGTAAAAATCATTTTTGCACTGTCATTCACCGCCTCCTTAAGCAATGCATTTAGTTTGAGTTTGTCCTCACTCCAGGATGGGGCTTCTGTTTTCATGAAGACATCCAAACCTTTTATTATATTTAAAGTATTGTTGCGTGTATACGGGTTCGTAATAGATTGAATGCGCACAGCTCTGTGCATTCAATCCATAGCGATGATAGACTGATAAAATTTATTTTACCAAAAGAACACTTTGCAGGATCCGTGATGAGAATCCTGGCGAGTTCATTTTTGATTGTAACATTCTTGTGTTCGAAAAACCTAATGTCTTCAGTGGCATTCGAACTAAAAAATGAATTGGGCAATAATTCGTAATCATATCATCCATGGTCGATTAGGTTGTGAGGTATATCCCAAGTTTATAACAGTTATTTTCAAGTTAAAGCTATTTTCCTATCTCTTCTAATTTCAGCTTACAATTCTTTACCAGAATGAGTTTTTAGAATCGCGTTAAATGCAAATGAGAAGTACATAGTATTTATGTCGAAGCTCCGCTGACTTCGGTACAAAGAATTAGGATTCCTGAATAGCGTGCGTTTGCCTTTTGGCTACGACTCTCTCAGCTGTTACTATGCTCGTAACATTTGCCTTTTGGCTACGTCTCTGTAAGCTGTTACTACGCTCGCTAGCTAAGCTACCAAAGTTTTTACTTCACTTTGATAAGTGCGTGTTAGGCTTCTCCGGTTAGAATGTGATTAAATCAAATGGCATGAGGCGAATGGTTAGGCAGAAATCATCTGAAGTTAGTTAATTTATATAGGTTGCTCATGAATTACGAGGTTCTGAGGCCAATTAAAGCCTTAATCTTTATAATGCATTTAAGTTTGGAGAAAGAAAAAGCTATTTGTCTTGGTTTTACTCTCAATTCTCTGTAGTGATATTTAACGGGAAATATCATATTACCTCTAAATGATTGTTAAATAAATTTCTCGAAATTGAAATATCGAACTTACATAAACACAGTCATAATAGATTGCACGAAATAATTGTTCAAAATCTATTTTGTTTCAGAGTTTCCTCCCCATTCCAAATAAATTAAACTGATAATTGCCTATTATCGTAACGTAAAAATTAAGAATAAAATTCTTGTTTTTAGTTTATATCGAGTAAAAATATTCAAAGAAGGAAATTTGGGTTGTATACGTCGACCCAGTATTTTTAAAGGTTCTATCGTGCTATGGGCGCAAACTTTTTAATATTTTGTCAATATACGTTTAATGTAGCGTTCCATTCTAGATTCACAATAAAATGAAAAATTTTAAATTACAAAACACCTGTAAGATTTATCCTAAGTTTATAATAGCTATTTTTAAGTTCTCCTTTCCTGTATCTCCTAATTTCAGCTTACAGTTCCTTACTAGAATGTGCTTTTAGAATCGGGTGAAATGCAATTGAGTAGTAGATAGTATTTAAGTCGGAAGTTCCACTGACTGAACTGAGAGAGTAGTAGAGTTTCTGACTAGCGCGCG
Source organism: Stegodyphus mimosarum (assembly GCA_000611955.2). NCBI lineage: Eukaryota > Metazoa > Arthropoda > Arachnida > Araneae > Eresidae > Stegodyphus > Stegodyphus mimosarum. Next base: position 91,542 of record KK119721.1, on the reverse strand, counting down.
TTTGCTTTTTGGCCACCTCTCTCTAAGCTCTTACTACGCTCGGCCGTATTACGTGCCCTTGATAGCTTTGCTAGCTAATTTAATATTTACGGGCCAACTAGTTAGAATTGTGTTAACTTCGGCAAAATCTCTTTAGTTAATCATTAGTAAAATTCTTATTTCTTACACTTTTGAATTTAAGCCCAAGTGGAGGCTTTGTTGTATGCCGTGAGAAAGGGGCCATCTGGGAATTGTTATGTTAAGCAATAAACAGTAATTAACCCTTCTTGAGTTTACGTCTCCATTTCTGAACTTGAGCGATTATTCCCTTAGCTGTTCGCTAGGTTTCTCAGCATTTAGTTATTAGATGAAAAGTGAGGATGTCTACAAAGTCTAGGTGAACCTCAGTCGTTCTTTAAAAATAGGAGAATATGGAAAAGTTATCCCATTCCCCCATATGTGCTGTTGTAGTGTTAAGTGGCATATTTACATTGATTTATTTCTCTCCACATGTGATTAGGATGCTATTAACACGCGTCAAGTTTCGAAACGGGATTTGGCGGCGTATCGCTTTAAATGAACAAAGAATCTGCATGAATTTATGTGTGTTTCTCGCAGCAACGGTAGGTAAGGCTATCAAATTTTGAATAAAGTAGTCCTTCACCCGAACATGTGCACCTGGAAGCCTGAATTTTGAATTTCAAATTATGTACTTCATATATTGTAAAACTGTAATGAATTTTTTAACAAACTTAACGATTTGGAAGCGAGCAATCGCAAGACTGTGCGGGTTAAAACATTGGTATCTCTATTGCGCGAGGACGTGTCTACCCGAAATTCCAAAGATAAGCTGTTTTTAAATATTTCGTGATTTTGCTGTTGAATCGAATTTTATGTGGCGTAAGCGCCAAGAACATGATACTTGATAAATAAAGTAAACACACAAAACATCAATAATAAAAAGACAGAACACTTTTGTAAAGCCATCTTAATAAGAAAACTGAACATTGATATGGTGAACTGAGAAATGACTGAATGGAACAAAAAAATATTCTGGGCCAATATTTAAAGCAGCATCGGGGGCTAAACGTAAGCTGCTTTTAAAATTTTTTGTAACTTTGTTGTTGAATTGTATATTGCATAAGTGCAAAGAAAATTATGCTTAATAACAAAGCTAAAAGGAGAAAAGAAATGGATAAGCAGAAGTAAATGCAACAGCAGACTGATAGACTGCCAATTCAGCGAGAGTGCAGGAAGACCTTAACAAACCCTTTTGGGCGATCATTAAAATCTGAACTTTTTCAGTATCGATTTAGATTTTAAAATCTTTATTTTTTATTTGTTTAAAAATATTTAAAATTTATAAGCCATGGACCATACGGATATTAGCATATCATATTAATGTGGGCTGTGCGTCTTGTATAAAGAGCGGTAATATTTAATACAATGACACTCGTAAAAGAGTTACTTTGTTTTTTACGTATCGCAGTGAAGAGTTCCTATAGCCAACATCCCGAGAACTGTGTCTCGTTGCTGACGCCTAACGACACTTTTCAAATTGACGATTCTGTTTCGGGGGAAACGGCTCAGAGTTGATGCTCTTTTCGGCCTTCCCCTGGCCGCCCAGTACTGGAAGGCGTATAAGAGCCGGATCTGCTTTTCTGTTTTACCATAAATCGCAGGATATACAGAATTAGAAAACAAAACAATCAGTTCTTTGAAATATAGGTTTATATATATATATATATATATGCGTAAGATGTAATAAAATACGATGGCTACGCTAATAAATGATTGGCACCTTCAAAATTGACTATTTTGGATTTTATATTCTCCCTCGAAGTTCATCTGTTCTCCTAAGTTCGAGAACTTTACATAACGCTACTTGAAAAAGGGAACTAAAAATTAACCAATAGCAACTTAGCTGTACTGTGCACCTACGTAGTATAAATACTGCTTTTATATTAATTTTTTAGATAGCTAAAGCAATCGTTATTAATTTGCTTAACAATATCTTTAGATCAAATAATATGGAGCAGTTACGTCATTCCTTTTCCGAACTTCTCCTATGCAAACATCTCTACGCTGCTATGCCGTTCTTTATGACGTAACGTGCGTATAAAAATTATTGTAATTGTTTTGATCAAAAAGTATACTGTCTATAAAGAAATGATTTTGATATGCCTAATAATAAAGATGGTGATTCGCAGAAATTAGTTTTGTCAACGTCGTCTTCCTGCCCTTTCTACTCAGCCGTCACGACTACGCCTTAAAATATCATATATAAAAGTAAAAACATATATTTAAAAGAACTGATTGTTTTGTATTAATTACATATATATCTATACAAAAAAAATTAATTTTCGGCGAGCAATGAAATCTAACTTCTAATGTGGTCTCCCGGTTCCTATAATTTCGGAAAGTTTTATACTCGTTATGAAAAATTAAAACCTTATCCAAACTGAATATGGTCTGGATGAGTTTAGAGTTCTGTGTCTTTATGTTATGCTTAGCCTGTAAAATATTGATTTTCCAGGTAAAACTGACTCTTTTTGATGGAGTAATAACATATTTTTGAAAAGTAATTTTTCCAATTTTTGCATTGCTCTTTATAATTTTATCCAGATTGTTGTTCTAAATTTTTAGCACGACCTTCGCAAACCTGCTGTTTCTTCTGGCCGTTAGTGTCAAATACCAAAACTTTTTAAACAAAGAATGCAAATATTGCAATAATACGAAAACTATCTCAAGAAAAACGTTATTTAATTTGCCATGATGGTTTTAATGTACCTTCAGTTTAAATACACAAACCTAATTTGAATTCTGGTGAGAAATACGGGAGCAGTTCTGGCTTTTGTATCCCATAGCATCTGTAACGCTGTATAAATACGTAATACCTACTCTTTAGATTGTTAAAAAAAAAAATTATCTCCAAAAATTAAAAATTTAGTATGTAAGTTTAAAATGTCGTCCAGTTCATCATCAGCTTCCCTTTCGTTTCAAACGAGGAAACGGTTTGCTAGTTTCCAGCCATGTTCGGAGATTATGTCAGGCGAAATATGTTGCGAATCGAGCTGGCGTTGAAATACAGGGTGTTTATAAAGTCCCGGACCCATTTTGATGTTTAATAACTCATAAAATAATGAAGATATAAACAAACTTATGGCATTTTATTGATGGAATAACTTATATAATTTCGTTTTCGGGTTTGAATATCTTTACTATATCATGTTACTATATCATGTTTACTATATCATGTTAAATATCGTCTGCGCGTGTGGTTAATTTCAGATAATTTCATTTTCCAGTCTAAATATCTGTACTTGACCGAGTCATTGGGCCTTTCTTTTTTACAGAAAAGACGGTCTCATCAGTCGTATACTTAGACATGTTGTAAAACTTCGTATTTCCACATCTAGAAGAGCTTCAGCCTTTGCAACAAGATGGTGCACCACCTCATTGGGGTACCATCGTTCGTAGTTCTTTGAATGACCATTTTACAGGAAGATGGATTGGGCGAGGAAGTCCAATTCCTTGGCCACCCAGATCACCTGATATAACGCCGCTGGACTTTTTCCTTTCGGGATTTGTAAAGGACAACGTTTACAGGAGGAGAGTGTCGAACATGGATGACCTAAAAGCCAGAATTACAACCGCAATAGCCTCTGTGGATGCCGACATGCTTGTCGGTACCTGGCGTGAAATTGAATATCGACTCGATATTCTCTGTGCGATGAAGGGGGCGCACGTGGAAATTCATTGACAAGGGTCATGAAACTTTTTGAGTCTATCTAACCATTTATGTTATTAATTTTAATCTATCTTTATTATTTTATGAGTTATTAAACATCACAATGGGTTCGGGACTTTATAAACACCCTGTATATTTAACATGTACGAGCAATCGCGATTTTGCTTTGTTTCACTTTTCAATCGAGTCTGTTGCCGTTCAGAAAAACGTGAGATATTATTCTTCTATATTTAATCTGCCTGTTATTAATTAGCAGATTACTGTTTAAGCACATTTACCTGGTTATCAATGGTATGGTCCTGGAACTAATGTTAAATAACCGCATTTTGTTTTTATTTTATTAATTTTGTTTACTTTTTTTGACGGCCTTCCATTGAGCTCCGGCTCTTCTAGTTTAAGAAATTAAACCTGAGTATTAAATATATCTCTTGCACCCGATTTAAAATAGGCTTTGTGATGCCGGTGACCTTTTAAGTATCGAGTTAACGACGTAGAACTTTTAATAAAAGCAACCGTGTCCTTGAAACGGCATTTAACCACATGACCTCAAGCTTACTGAAGCGTCCATCTTTTTGTTTATCGAGACTCGATCAAGATGAAACATAAACTCGGATGCATTTTGATGTTTGTTCTCAGAGCGTTACAATATATGAACGTTCGAAAAGGTGTCACTGACGATAAGGCGTGAAATGTCACGAATCCATTTTTTTTCATAGCATGCTTGCTTGCCTTTTTTTTTAAACTTATTTCAGAGCAACAAACATACGCAACTTGTTATCGTTTTGTATATCTCTTCTGAAAAATTGTTTCTGAAATCTGGTTTTATAAAACAGTTTAAGCTTTTTCAAAGTCCTGAATTCTTTAACTGCCTGCAAATAGCAAAATAAATGTCGATTAATCTCCATTGCATATTTAATGCGTCCTATCAAACAAACTCTTGAGATGTAGTAGGAAGAGAATAATGCAGTGTAAAGTTTAAAATCGGGCAAAAATAAATAAATAAATTTTATATTATGCCCAAAGGGGCTTTTTTCTTTTTTTTTCCCTTTCATTTACACACACATGCACGTTTTGAGAACATTTGGGCTAAAATTATTTAAAAATAGCATACCTTTAGAATTTCCAATAGAGAGTCTCGCTCACTAGAGAGAATTTTTTTCTCCGGACAGCGTTGCCACTGTTCTCTTAAAGTGTTCAGTTTGTTAACCAAATTTTTTTGAGGGGGGGGGGCAAAATATTAAATAAACAATAAAACGAATTCCAAACTCGAGCTTCCAGGTGCTCATATTCGGGTGAAGAACAACTTTATTCAAAATTTGGTGGTTGTAGGCGCCTTTGTTTTTTCACAATGCGAGGAACATGCGTACAGTCATGTAGATTTTTCATTATTTAATTTCTTTAAATATAATGCAGGGCGATAATGTTTGGTGGCAACAGTTTTAAAAGTGATACAACGCTTTTAGTGATTCGACCCAAAATGCGGTTTCGAGACTCAGTTCACAAGATCAGATTCGATCGGAGGCTCAAACCGATTCTTCCAACATGTCCCATTCTCATGGCAAACAAGCATTAATTGCTTCTCAGAATTGGAGGTAGAATTTGGTGGAATGCTTCTACTTCTCTAGAGCAGGGCAAATGGGGAGATTTCCGATACTGCACTGCGCGACTGCGCGGTTCATTTAAATTTAGTAAGCAACATGGCTGACGTACAACAGACTGCTCGCTGGACTATCAGCGAAACAATCGCCTTGTGATAGAGATGTCTGCTGATGCGATAGCATCCCTCCAAAAATTAGATGGACCTGTACAAGAACGGATATTTATAAACAAGTACAGACAAGGTTATCTGATGCTGGATATTCCAGAAATATCGTTCAAATTAAAACTAAAGGCGCTCAGACGCGCATATCGGCTTCAACGCGACAAGGGGCTCGTTACCTTTTGTTTTATTTATTTAACAACTTTCATCTACTTTTTATGAGTAGTATTAAATGGTTTTGTAAGACAAAATGATTTTCATTTTTAATAAATGAATAATTTTGAATTAATTTAATAAATTTTTTGCCAGTACTTTTTTTTATTTAAATTTTTTGAATAAAAATTTAACAATTAAAATATCTTTCTTCTACAATTTTCATTTCTCCCCAGACTTGTTATGGTATTTATTAGAGTGTTCTTAATAACTTCAAATATCGATTTTGCAATTAATGTATTAGTTTCTGAGAAGAAAATAAAAAACATTTTTATGTAAAATCTTTGAACAAATATGATCTCGAACACATTTTCATTTCAAATAATTTTTCTTTTCAGTATTTTGCAAAACCCATCCTTGTTTCTATAAAGTATATATTTTAAATAAGCGGTAAAAATATTAAATGATGTAGTCCATACCTGTATATGTTTTAGGATTTAAAGGATTTATCGAAAAGATGCAAACTGAGAAAACGCAGTTTCAAGAATACAAACTGTCTAAATGGTCAGTAAATCATTTCAAATTTCTTTAAAATTTTATTCCGGAATTTCAGTACACAAATATATGTAAATAAAGCCTAGTGCTGTTTATTCAATTGGTTAATATAAACATCAATTACAAGCCTTTATTTAACACCTTATCTGGCCAGAAAGATGGGAAAACAAATCATAAAACTCAAGTAGAATTTTTCTTTACCTCTTTGGGTTTGTAAAATACGTTCAAAACAATTTTAATACATGAATTAATTATAATATTGTAGCGTGTGTATGGGTTCGTAATAGAATCATAATAGTTCGTAAATGAGTGTCATTTCTGGTCATCATAGGTCCTATGATAGATTAATTAAATTTATTTTATGAACAGAAACATTACAAAGTTCTGGAATTTTCCACAAAAGTACTCGTACAAGTGTTTAGAGTATCACAAAGTATAATCAGTAGTAGTTACGCTTCAAACTACTAAAAGCGTTAAATACAACGCAATGCAAAGCGCATCTTTAGAGAAAGGTAACTCGGAAATACCTCCAATTTCACGCTGAACTAATAACTCGCAACAATAGCAAATTATATAGTATAAATAATATCATAAAAACAGTGTGGCGTAATGAGATTATTAGTTTGAAACTGATGTTTTGAAGTGATCCCTGAGAAGAAGCAATATTTCCCATTCTGCTTCATTGGATATCTTTTAAAAAAAGTAAAAAAAAATCATCCAATTAATTTCCTTTATCATTTTTTTCAAATGCGAAAAGTTTGTTTTATGACCTGTGAAAATTTTGGAAGTTTGTAACCGATATATTTTTAGGTATGAAATTTTAAAATTAATATTCGTCAAAAAGGTCTAAAAATTTTTTTATTACGTTAAAAATTAAAATTACGTTAAATATTTTCATTTAATTTTTTCTTTTTCTCCACTGTGTCTTGTAATGCAAACAATAATATTCTGAGATTCTCAGTTTATTTAACGAAAATATTTGCAAAAAAATCGTTTCAACTTTAAATATGAAAAATAAAAAAAAAATCTAATCCTTTATAAATCAAAATCGGGAGACCACAAGCAATGTATGTACAAAGTTTGAATTCGATATCTTATCGGGAAGCAATTTAAAAATCGATGACCATCTTTTAACCATAGCGACAAGCACCAAGAATGAGCTAAATAAAAGCTTATAAAATAATAATAATTATAATTATAATAATTATAGAGCATACATTTTTCAGGAACCATTACAAAAGTTCCGGTACCAATTGCGAAAGTACCGATTACGAAATTAACAACAAAAAACAACGTTAAAAGTGTCTAAACAGTAGTAATCAGCCAATTCTCACAGTGGCTTATGTGTAAAGGGAAGGAAGACGGTGGTCTTATGAACGGTAAGACAAAACTCCTTTCTGTCTCCTTTTCTCCTCTTGCTCACGGCAGCTGTGCGAAGGAGTGTTGCATGTTAACGGGGCTTTAATGGCCCTTCATGGGCCAATGGCCGTTCGGGCTAAAAAAGCAGCACCTTAAATTTAGGCAGAAAGAAAACTTTATATTAAATTTAAAATCAGGAAAAAATAAAACTTAATACATCATGAATAAAATTTTGTCGATTTCGAAAATGGTTTATCAGATATATGTTTATTAGTCTTAAGGGGCTTGGTCCCTGAAGGACTATTGTTTTCGTTTTGCGGTTTTGCGTCGGAAACAGTAAAAATCTGAATTATTTTCAAACGGTTGCCACCAAATTTTACAGCCCTGTATTATATTTAAAGAAATTAAATAATGAAGAATCTGCTTAAATGTATGTATATTTCTACAAATGTGATAGAACAACGGTACCTAGGGCTATCCAATTTTGAATAACGTACGTGTCCACCCGCATATCCGTATCTGGAAGTCCAAATTTAGAATATTGAATTAGTTTTATTATCTATTTCATATTTTATAAAACTTTTTATAAAACGAATTTTTGATGAGCAAACTCAAACGATTTAAAAGCAACGACAGCACTCTACGAGGGGGGGGGAAGAAACTTTTTATCTAAAGCGGACGGAACTGTATATCGGAAATTCTAAAGATAGACTTATTTTAAAATTATTTTGCGATATTGCTGTTGAACTGAATTTTGTGGTTTAAGTGCGAAGAATATGATTTTAAAATAAAGGTAACACACGAAACGTTGAAAAACGTCCCTTTGGACGTAATTTAAAGTCTGAAACCTTTCAGTTTTT